>CM017558.1:55585812-55725397 GCA_007844125.1 Sinonovacula constricta
TCTTTTCTTATTTACCTATTTACATTTGGCTACATGTGAATACCTTTATCGTGTGCCATTTCAAATTTTGTTGCAATGATCATAGGACATAAATGGGCATATACCTTTAACTCATAATACGCCTAGTATAACGTGAAATTGATTGGGTCTTTGTGATAAATGTGGGTTAAAACATCCTGCTTTCACCGTAGATAATTACTTCCACGCCCACGTTTAAGTACCCCAGTCGTTCTTTTGCCGACCGATCGCTGAAAGTAGGTAACTGTTTATTTCTTCTTTTTGTATGTAGTTTTTGTCTCTGCGTTTGTCACTTGTACATTTACTATGTATGCATCTGTCTAGTAGAAGTTCAAAATGTAATATCTGTAGTTATTATCATAGGTCCTTTTCCTATTCAAGTGAGAGCTACGCTATCGTTGTATGTTTCTTTCTTAAAATTACTATAAGTCGAATTTACCATTCACGTGACAGGCGCTAACTGTTTTTAGCATATTTGCGATGTTCATATCACAACAAAGCAAAAAATAAACCGATATAAAATATAGCACTTTTGTGGGTAACGGGCATCGAAACGTGTACTTATTTTTTTCCAGTCAGTAAGGTCTTGGAATTAAAAAGCCTCTTTCAACGTGAAAGCATCTCGAAGGACTTATTAAGCAGCAGCAAAAATGGCCGCTGCTTGGAAACACGGATAGAATGTTACATATATACGAGGACAATTTCTTCGATGTATAAAACCAATCTGTGGCATAAAAAGGTGTGCGTCTTCCACCAGACATTATCCAACATTGGAAAAACTAATACCCGGACTGTGAAAATGCTTTAACATTGAGCGCTGTTTAAAGGGAAGACCAAATTAACAATTATGATGTTCAAAGCAAAAGACACACACTAAAGCCCATCGTTACAATTGTAGCTGAAGAAAAAAATACCCCTCCTTCTATCTGTTTAATCAATTCAAGTTAGCTGATATGACTGTTCGACTTAAATTATAAATCTGTACTTTTGCACACAGACATATCTAAAAAAATAAAGTTAATTATACCTTTGCATATAGACACACTTAACATTGACCGTGGTCGATCTCAGGTCTAGACGTCTACAGTTTTTATGAAGCCTAAGGCATGTATTGAATACGTTCAAACTTCAAAACTCCGTGGATTTAAAATGTGGTTTAAACGTAGCATGGAGGGGGGGTGGGGGTGGAGGAGGGGGTTATAAGAAAGCCCTCTATTACATAAGTTTAAAGGATAGTGTCATCATGAAAATTTGCCACTGAGGAGCCGCCAGAGCTATTTAGTGTGATATCTGTGTCTCTTGGCCATGTTGGTGAGCATTAGAAAACACTTTAAAGGTGTATCCGACTGTTTGCATTAAATACATATAACAATATCAAACCACTGCTATGGTGAATTTGGGCTTACTCTTTGTACAAACCCACGCTTTAGCCTTAATAAATACGACTTTGAACGCTTACTTAATTGTTAGACAAAACTAATCGCGAAAAATAAATCACTCTGAATGTGTATTTTTTCCAGCTGTATAAAAAGCTCGATAATGGTCCCTGCTAGAAATAGATGGTTTACTTAGTTAAAAAATAGCTATCTCGCTATCTCTTCAACATGGCTCGGATAGGAAATACCTGTTTGCACTGACAGGGGTGGGGGTGGGGGATTTATGCTTGACTGTTTACACATGACGTCAATCAACAGCATATTGCAGGACCTTTTCAGGTAACAATGACTTATTTGATTATTTGAGAAAGAAAAGTAATGTTGATCCAATTTAACTTTAAAGCTTTTTATTTCTTTTCCCGTAGTTATCCAATTCTTCTTATGCTCTACGGAGAAATTGGGACACAGAACCCAGATAAATATTCAAACAACTTTCATCGGTAGAAAATTCCAATCTCGTCGTAGACTCATTGAGACAAAAATTATTTGCGTACAATTAACATGTTTATTTAAATGACTTAAATTACTTTGATACTTTTGAATTAATATTTAAGCATAAATAGATCTACTTTACATGAGTAATTTACAATATTAAGAAGGGAACTTTACAAAGACATTTCAATGAAATTTTGTCAACTATGATTTCAAAAAGCTAAACAAACAGATCTAGTGGCAGGAAAAACGTCAACAAATCCTACAACGCTCCTATATGTTTAACAAAACTTGGTCCTACAAAAGTAAGTATAAACTAACTGATAACTAAGGCATTTCAAGCTGAAAAGCGTAATTACAATGCTTACTTGGTGACCTTAATTGATTTGTTTGCAACAATCATCACGGTGGTGATACTTATAAACGAAACATTTGGAACCTCCCGACGACCATTTTAATTGTCCAGTTTCTTATACAAAATCCGTTCCTCAATTTGCCCGTCCACAAATTGCGCGAAGACAACAAAATTAAGTGTAACTGTAATGTAAGAATAAATAAATGGTTGAGCCGAAATATTGACACCTTTGACAAACTCGTCGACAGCTGCATTCAGTCGGTCAAAAAAAATGGTTTATTTCACAAACGGTTTATTTATAGAACTAACTGGCTCAATCGTTAGCTAACCTTCAAAAGTCAAACACATGCGTTTGCACCAGTTAAAATTATTCGGAATTGAAACCTACAAAATATAACAACGACTAAGAGAATCGTCAAACAAAAGAGAAGAAAGAAAAATCGACAAAACTATTTTTAAATATGTATTAACAACAAATTTTAGCTAAATGGCTGCTGCAATCTGTGCATTCGCCGGTTAATGCATCCTCCGAAACGCGTTTTCCCATTGGTTAATACAAGAATCTGTACTACTGGGTCAACGCGATAACTGGCGCTTAACAATGGATCTGGACGTTATAAGCGTTGATACGATAGGCATGTTTTAACTACACGTTTACTAAACAGACAGCATGCTGTACAGAGAGGCGCCAGAGGTGGTAAGCATCTCAGAAGGAGGATCCCAGTCCTGGTGACATGTGATAGGTCCTCACACTGCTCTTCTGAACAGGACACAGGTGACCACAGCGCTACAGGTTGTAACACAGACAACCTGGTATCTGTACCTGCTGCCATACCAGTAGTCATCCACCACAGGTCATCACAACAACCCATCAGCACCACATCAGCCTGTGTGAGCAACCTTGTTCCTGTATCATGTGTCAGCCAGCAACATAGACCAACTCACCATAACACCTCCAGTGAAAGCAGTCTACACATGTACTTACTAAACCCTGGTCAGTGTGTAACAAGGCTGAGACCATCAATGACTTCATTATTGACCAAAATGTGGATCTGTTAGCACTAACAGAGACCTGGCTCACTGGCACAAGTACTGACAGTCCCATCATCAGCGCTCTTCTGCCTCAGGGTTACAGTATAGTGCACAACCCAAGGAAGACCCGGGGAGGTGGTACAGCTGTAGTTCACCGTGACACTCTCAAGGTCAGACAGGTCAACATCACTACAACCTACAACTCCTTTGAAGTACTTGAGTGCACTATAAAGTCTTCTGTGTTGGTGAGGTTGTGTGTGGTATATAGACCTCCAGGTGCAGCTTCTCACAAGATTTTCTATGAGGAATTTGCAGATTACATATCACATGTGATCACTTCTCCAGGCAGTCCACTGATAGTTGGTGATTTCAACTTTCACATCAGTGAAGCCAATGGCAAGGATTTTATGGCCTTGTGTCATTCTCTGGACTTGAAGCAACATGTGTGTGATGCTACTCATAGAAATGGAAACATATTAGACCTAGTGCTCACAAAGTCAGATGACAAACTGGTGACAGCAACAACATCAGCTGATCATGGTTTTCCTGACCACTACCCAGTTTTTAGTCATCTGTCTCTTCAAAAGCCTTGTTTCCCAAAACAGGAAGTCACTAACAGGAAGCTGAAATCCATTACGTCACAAGCACTCATGGGGGCATTAAGAGAGTCTTCTCTCTCATCAGTTGCCATTACTACCTTGTCACTAGATGCCCTGACTGACTTGTATCACACCGAGCTTCAAAGTGTACTCGATGACCTTGCCCCACTGAAAACACGCACCATCACAGTCAGGCCTGAGGCAAAATGGTATGATGACTCCATCAGGCATGCCAAGCAAAAGCGGCGTCAGGCAGAACGAGCATGGAGGAAGTCCGGACTCACAGTGCATAGAGACGTATTCAAAGAGCTCAGACAGAGGGTCAATGACCTTATCTATGAGGCTAAAACAAACCACTTCAAAGGTCTCCTAGAAGAGCACAAAGCTGACACCAAGCAGCTTTTTCGCGTCACAAATGACATCCTCGGTAGAAACTCAGTGTCTCCACTGCCATCAAGAACAGACTCTGACATTGCTGATATGTTTAGTGAGTTCTTTATTGAGAAAATACTCAGGATAAGAGACTCTATTCCATCTGATAATGTCACTATTCACATTCCACCTCCTGTTGTTGAGTCCATACTTGCTGAGTTTCAGCCTGTCACAGAAAATGAAGTGATCAAGCTCATCAAGTCCTGCGCCAATAAGCATTGTGATTTGGACCCAATGCCTACTTCACTGGTAAAGCTGGCCCTCCCACAGCTCAGTCCTCTCGTCACATCCATAATGAACACTTCAATCAAGACAGGGGTATTTCCGTCCAGCTACAAGCAAGCCTTGATCACACCACTCCTCAAGAAGCCCAAACTCGACCCAGAGCTCTGCAAAAACTACAGGCCGGTCTCAAATCTTGGCTTCCTGTCTAAGATATTGGAGAAGGTAGTCGCAGCACAACTAGACCAACACCTCACCCATAACGGCCTACATGAGCCTTACCAGAGTGCCTACAGAGCTGGACATAGTACTGAGACCACCATGCTCAGATTGTACAACGATGTAGTGATAGCCCTTGGTGAAAAGAAAGTTGTACTCCTCGTCATGCTTGATCTGTCGGCAGCGTTCGACACGGTGAATTACAAGTGTCTGCTGTCTATTCTACATGAACTAGGAGTTAGAGGTACTGTTCTTCAGTGGATCGAGAGCTATCTCCATCATCGCCAGCAAAAGATCAACATAAAAGGCACCCGCTATGACTCCAAGGAACTGAGCTGTGGTGTCCCACAAGGTTCGGTCCTCGGGCCGATCCTCTTTAACATCTATACATCATCACTTGGTCGCCTTTTACGTCAACAGTTGCCACTCTATCAGTTTTACGCTGACGATTCTGAGCTCTATCTGTGTGTAAAACCAAGTCAGCTTGCTATGGCTACTACACAGATTGAGGATTGTGTTGGACTGATACAGGCCTGGATGTGCAAGCATCAACTGAAGATGAATGACGAAAAGACTGAATTCATGGTGATATCATCCAAGCACATGGCAGCCAAGATAGCACCTCAGTCCCTCGCCGTCGGAGGTCATCACATTGCACCATCCCCCACAGCATATAGTCTAGGTGTTTTGGTTGACTCAAATGCCAACATGGAAGCCCACATCAACAACATCTGTAAAGGGGCCTACATTCAGCTTCGTAACATCGGTAAGCTGAATAGGTATTTGAGCCAAGATTCCTTAGAACTGGTCATCCATGCATTTGTGACAACTAAGCTGGTTTATTGTAACTCTTTGCTCTGTGGCCTTCCAGCAGTACTCATCAGTCGTCTACAACGCGTGCAAAATGCTGCTGCAAGGATCCTCACAGGTACCCCACGGCACTGTCACACTACACCACTGTTACGCGCACTACATTGGCTACCTGTTGAGAAGCGAGTCGAGTTTAAAATCCTTCTCCTCGTTTACAAAGCTCTCCATGGTGATGGTCCAGCTTATCTACAAGACCTCATCACCTCACATGTACCAGCTCGCAACCTACGCTCTGTTGATCAACATCTAGTCAACATACCCTTTACCTCATCCAGCTTGGTGCAATCACGAGCTTTCAGTGTGGCAGGCCCACGACTGTGGAACTCTTTACCATGTGCAATTAGATCTGCTACCAGCATTGTACTTTTTAAGAAAAATTTAAAGACTCATTTATTCATAGAGGCATATGCCAAGTGATAAAGAACTGCATATTATAACTGGTGCTTACCATTCTACGTGAACTATATATTGAACTTTCCTAGTCATAATTTTGCTTTTAATCCTATATGTCAATTTTAATTAAATAACTTTTTATGTAATCAGTAACTACTTTTATTGTATAAAGCGTTTGGAGCTTATTGTAAGGAACTTACGCTATATAAAATAAACTTTTATTATTATTATATTGTTCTAATGAACAAGTTGGGATGATGTCACTAAATTCTGGGTACGCATCAGTCGGACCATCAGTTTGGACATACGGTTCTAGAACTGTTAAAAACTGTCACAGGACATTTCACTAGAAAAGGCGCCTTCGGTACCAGCTGACATGATATTGCTGATCCGTTTCTTCTGTTTTGTGATGGTACCACGATTGTAGGAGCGGATTGAGCAATCTTGTCTATGTCCACTAAAAATTATATGTCGCACTTCTAATCCATAATGCCAATGGCTATAATTGCTGTTGCTCGCAGACGTGGGCTGTGTATCTCTGGCTCAAGCAAGCAGCTGTACTTATGTCCTTCGTGGATGTTTCAAATGTGCGTTTTGTAACATACCATATTTCTGCTGCATCAGGATCAACTACCATATTTATTAAACAGCATAGTTGCATCTTTGTGTTGCTAGCTTGTGAAAATCAAAGGACTGAAAGTACTGATGGGTCGGTTAACCATACACAATTGAGAGGGAGGTTGGATTAAGAGGTTGAGATGTATCTAGTTGTATCAGAGACAGTGATGTCGTTTGACCAGGAACTGCTTGGAACTTATGACATTGACCTTTGTTCTCGGGATTGGGATCATTTAGGACGCAGGGCCAATTTGAGTGCAGTCCGAAGAGGCAGTGATATAAAACTTGTGTAACTGAGCAAGAAGCAATATGTCTGAAGACATTATAAGCTGGAGACCGGAGTTGAAGACAATATTACTTGCCAATGTTTTTTAAAACATGTTATGAAATGAAGTACCATTTTCCAGAAAAGGATACGACAACAGTTCATTTAACTTTCATTAAACTTTTATTTAAAAACTTATTTAAAAACTTAGTAACGAAGTCATACAAACAATACGTATATCAGATAAAAAAGTTGTAAAAAGTAATATGTTATGCATATTTTTAGGTCAATATTTTTCTCAATGATATTATATGTGAAATTGATAGTGGTTATGAACAGTTTTGATTTGTTTAAAGTTTTATTGAATGGCTGAGAGGGAAAAAAGGAATATTACAGTTATCTTTTTTTATTATTGACAATACCTTAACTAAATAAGTTAATCCCTGTAATTAAGTTTAACAATTGCCCCATCAATGGAATGTGGAGTTCTTGTCTGCTCAGTATACAATGACTAGCTTCACAGCATTACAGTAGCAAATGGGATTTGCAATACAGTCTTGACTAGATGAAAAGTACAGGTTAACATTTAGTAGCACCTTCATATTCACATGAGATTAGATGCAAGAAAAATATATAGTACATGTAAAAATACTAACAAATACAGAGTTAAAGTTTTTTAGTTTGGTTTTAAAAAACAATGTAAAGTGCATTGATGAATGGAATGAAAATGGGTGATATTTGTAGTGTCCTGGAATGTGGCTCTGCAATTCACCATTGCAGCTGTGTATTGCTAGAATATGCTGGAAAGTACTTATGTACAGTTCTGATCATTAAAGTAATTGTCATAGCAAGCATTTTCTCTTTGGCAGTCAATGTGCATTGTATGGATATTTGTACATCATCAATTTCTTCATTAGATTGTACAACATTGCAATCCATGATGTCAGATACATTAACATCACTGTTCTGACTTCACAGGCATTATTATGACAGTGAATGATTTTATGTAAACTGTATTAAAATACAGAGTTTGTAGTGTTTCTTTAAAGTCGGACTTATAGAAGACGTCAATATTTTGTAAAACCTAACAATGTTTTGAAAATCTGGTACTAGCTGCTCATAAATGGTAACATAGTATACACATAGCAAGTTTAAGTGAAAGGAAATACAAGCAACCGCACACAATCACACTGCATAACTATTTACAATAAATTTCCTATGATTATGGAACGTTAACAAAAGCACTTAATTGTTTAAGGATTTCAAAGAGGCAATGCAATCTTCATTGATACTGTTTTTATCCTGAAGCAATAAACTGTACTGAAAGATTGCAACGGATGGTTTTGAAACCTGACAGTTTTTAAACAAACTGTTTGGAATGTTTTCTAAGTGGGGAAAGGAACAATTTTATTTAATCATGACAGGAATAGAGGATGTGTTTTTACCAGTGCAAGACAGAGATGTAAACAACTATGGACATTCCCCAGTTAGCCACTTGCCTTCAGGAACCATAAACAGCCAGTTGGAACTTGTCCTGAACTGACATTTTGTTCTTATTTTAACTGTCTCTAAAGCAGCCTCTTATTGTACTTTTCTTTTTTGGGTGTTTGCTGAATAAATGTTTGACTGTATGTCACTGATGAGCTGTGGAATGTGTATTTTAACAAGTGGCGAAGAGTGTATAGGAGTTCAAGGGTGACATATATTTCTATTGTTCAGTTGTAAAAGAAAGCATACTTTATACTTGGAATGCACGGTTTGTGTTACATAAATTGAAACGTTGCATACAAAAGTGCCTAAAAAAGGGCTGGTAAACAATCAGAATTTGCAAGACAGTGTTGACTAGAGGGAAGATGTACAGGTTAACATTTAGTAGATTTAGAAAAAAAGGTAGTGCAGGTGAATATACTGACAAGTACAAGAGTAAACCATAAGAAACAATTTGTCTTGGAAATTTGGTAGCAGCTTGTCAGTCATGATAACATAGTATACACATAGCAAGTTTAAGTGAAAAAAATGCAAGCAATCACACGCATTCACACTGCATAACTATTTACAATAAGCAATTAAAATGCATCAAGCATTTCTAAAGGTTGAGTTTCAGTGATTTTGGCACATTCACAAAGTTACTATTTTAACGACAACAAAAAGGCAATGCAATGTTCATTAATGAAGTTATTTTCTTAAAGCAGGCCTCCTAACACGCCTAAATGTAAAAAAAGGTTTTTGTAACGTCTTCAATCTATGGAGATCAAGGTCAAAATAGAAATATATAATATTATAACATTATATACTCTAAAAGGCCGTTTCACTGCATTCTTGTTGAAAATACTTTATATGTATTCACTGGAAAAACAAAAGCGTATTTATTTGAAGAAATGCACACAAAAGGCATGTTAATACCATCCCATACAATTACTGATTATGACTGATTAATAAGCAGTATTCTTATACAGTAATAACACTTAAAAAGGAGCAGAAATGCAGTATATACTGCAACCATTTTTTTTTATTTAAACTGCTGGGCACAGCAAGCAGTTTAAACAAAATATAGGTTTATAGTGAAAATTGAAAATTACCCGCTAATTGCTTGCTTAGTAAAACATGGTTTGTGTAGGCATGACAAGAAAACCTAAGAACTTGTTTCTAATAGTTATATTTACATCAATAACTGAGGAATGAAATGTTGTCATTTTCAAGCGCCCAGTCCTGAGTTTGTTTGACATTTGAACATAATGGCACAGCATGTTTTGCAGAAAAAAGTAACAAACATTATGCTTTAAATGGGGCATGTTACAGGTAAAGGTGCCTTCAGGAAATGATATCATGATGACATTACAAATTATGACAGTTTTTAAGTAGAACATAATCTAGTGAAAATAAGCTATGAAGTAATACTAGAAAAGTGCACGTTTTTTCAAATATAGTAAAAAGTGAAAAATAGGAAATGATGAGAAAAGACTCCTTTTCATGTAGCCTGCCCCGAATAAGGTAGATACTGTAACTACTGATGTGTTTGTGAGATACTAATGACATCAGATCCCTTGGTTTCAAAAATAAGTATTTTTGGTCCATCTTCTGTTATAGTTTCCAAGTCGTTGACATCTGGGAAGGCTTGCTGCAGTACCTCTGCAGACACAGTCAATACTTCCTCTGTCTCGCAGAGGAGCTCTGCAGTTCCTTCTTGAATGCATATGCCCACAACAGTCTTCGTCACTCTTAGAAGTGGGGCTTCAGTTTTCTGTACATATATAGAAGAGAAAGGCATTTATGGTATGCACTATCACTTATTACTTGGATTTGCTGTATGAGCCTGAATGCGGGACATATGTGATTTCAGTAATTTCTGGGTCAATAGAACAATTAATTTTATCATTTAGTAAGTCTGGATTGAAATCAAAAAGCTGTATATATATATGGACTGGATTGGATTAGTCGGCATTTTGCCGATACTGTGCAGCGAGGTTTCTATCATTATAGCACAGGGGCACTTATGAGTGTGCCGAGGGACTGAACCCGGCCGGTCCATTATACTGACACCGACGAGTCAGTCGTAATGCTGTTTCCTAGTCCTGAGCATTAGAAGGGAAGCCAATACTACCAACTTTAAAGTCTTTGGTCGGACTCGGCCGGGGTTGTGTGTGTGTGTGTGTGTGTGTGTGTGTGTGTGTGTGTGTGTGTGTTAATGAATTAAATAAAACAAACTGATGTAGCATGAACATTCATTATAATAAAGGTATTCAGAGTAATACATTTTTAGAGAAAATGCTAGCCTTTTCTTCACAAGATCAAAAAATCTCTTTTGTAAAAAAAACACCAAATGCTCACATTGAATGAGGCAATAGATTAACTATTAGTGAAAGGGTTCATAACTATTGTAATGAAAAGTTTCTTATTAACTGGTTGAAAAAGTTAACTTTTTGCCATTATAAGAGTATGAATGATGATCAACTATGAAATGAGGTGACAAAAAACCAGTGAAGGAAGGCAATAGTATTGTTATGGTGTAAACTTACCTTTACTGCGGAGTTGGATGTGGCAGATAGACTGATCTCCGAATTGTATGTGGATGGGATTAAGTCTGTGATCTGGACGTAATCCCCGGGCCTGGTGTCTCCTGATGAGGCAAGTTCTCTCCATAGTGTAACTTTTACACGCGAAGCGGAGTTGTCTGTCAGATGGACTGTTTTAATGGGAACGTTTTCCCCCTTGACGCTGACGAAATGCATTTCATCTTCCTGAAATAAGTGAACAAGGAATTAACTTTCATGGTCTCCATACTTAACAGTGATGAAGTTCTAAGATTGACTTCAGTTTTCTGAAAATGTTTTTGAAGATACACTAGTCTAGACCATCCATCTCCATATTGTCGTTCTTTACAGCTAAGGCATATATGTGGAGAATGTTATTGTTGCTGGAAGGGAACAGGTGGCCTGTTATGTACTTAAAACTTGTACATTAGTGTCTTTGACATGCAGCCAGTTGTCAAGAAGAAATGCCTAATAAAAAATAAGCAACCAAGAGTGTACATGTTTCAGATACTAGCCCTTCTCTGCATACGCATGTGCGATCAGTGTGAAGACAGACCTGTTATCAAAACCTCAAATTAGGTTTTGCACTATTGTTGTCAGAAAAAAAAAACGAAATAAAACTTAAGAAATAGAAAAAATAGCAGAGCCTGATCAGTCAGCCAGATGTGTTGGCTGATCTGATTCTACCCTTTTTATACAGGCGTGTATATGGAGGAAAGGGCTAGGTAAGAAGTAAGCAAGTGACAAATGGTATAATTATAAGCAGACATTTCATTTGTTGTTGCATGTCTGCAACAGTAAATTGCCAGCAACTGTTGTTCTTTGTAAACCTTATTGATGGATGTAATTGGAAACAGTGATAACTTGCCATAACCCATACATTTTTCTGCCCAATTTCCACCTTTTAACAACCCCTTCAATTTAAGGCAATGGAATTCAAACTGATAGGATTTTAGAATTAAAATTTCAATAAAAGACCACATTCACATTTGTTGACTTATCACATTATGGAGATTTCAACACAATGAAAAATTGAATGAAGCAGAATGATTTTTAAGTAGGCAACAGACCTCATCAAGTGTGGTTACTATAAAACTGGCTTAATTTCTGATGATGGAGAAACCACAGATATTATTATATTGAAGGACTGTCTTGGAAAAGGAAAGCCTAAAACAAATACTGACCTGAACAACCTGAACAACTTTTTCCAGAGACAGAGCACTTTGTCTTGACCGGCGAAGATAATTCCTCCTTAAGGTTCACTGTCGGGGCTGGTGGAGGGTTCAGTAGCCTGTGGCCTTCCAACACCTTGTCTTCATTTATCGTCAGTGGCGTTGAAATGAAGACCTTGGATGGTTTTGTTATAACCAACACCATTTTTGCCATCTTCAGTCTTTTTTATTGCATCACGTATTACCAGTGTAGTTTCCCTTATAAACTTGTTAAACTTGATGGGGTCATACACAACAGCTTTTATTACAACAGCATTGTCACTGACCGCGCAGTAGAGACATTGCCTACTTTCACCAGAATTGTTTCTGTAGGAAACAGTTTCCTTCACAGCCACAACAGTTAATTTCAGCGGCAGTTATAGACGACACCTGGAAATAAAAGTTAGACATTTATTACATGGACACCATTTATTTCTGGGTAGTAAATCAATATGTTTTCCAATATATAAATTTTTGTAACGTAGGTTATGTAATGGTGAAATGGGGATATAGTTGGTACGTACAAATGTACTTTTGTCAGTCACTGGCATTGTTGGCTAGGCGTTGCTGCCATATTTGTATGGCTTTGGATATTATCAACAGAGACTGACTATGTCGTCCGAGCCCTGATTAATGCAGGGCTATTTTAGTCTATCTCATGGGGTCCGACATTGGCCCTATTTCCAATGCCAAATAGGGACCATTTTTCCCAATTTCAAGAAAAAAATTCCCAAATCAAGATAAAAATCAGATTTCAACAGAAATACCTTTTGCAAAAAAAGAGAAACAAATATGTAATATTCAGACTTCATGAATTTATCTGCAATTCTTAACCATTTCCTGCTGCATAGATACACCTTTACTGCGAGGGTGAGCAGTTTAGATCAAGATCAGCCGGCACATCTGTGCTGTCTGATCAGGATCTTAACTATTTGCATATTGATTAATTTGGTTATTTCTGACCAAAATGCACCCAGTGCAGATCCAGATTAAATAGTACAGATGTGCCTGCTGGTCTGGATCTACACTGGTCTCAGACACATAAAAAGGCATATATATAAGGGAAAGGGTTAAAATTATTGACGCTAGCATAAAATTATTGCAAATGGCGACAATGTCGACTGACAAGGTGAGCACTGCCGCAGATAAACAATTAGTTTACAAAGAGACAAGCTTTAACATGTTTTGTGCTGTATAAGAAAAGGGAACCTTCATGGAAATCAGGGACCATGGTGCAAACTGATGAAGCCTTAAAAACCAAAAGTGCTACACTTAATTTTATTTAAATTATGTGAAGGTCAAGCACAAGATTTGTCAGCAATGTAAAGACAGAGTGAATTGGAGTTTCAAAGAGCAAAGCAAACATTTTTCATATGCATAAACAGTTTTGCCACTTATTTGCAAATATCCATCTGATGGTAAGGCTAACAAAAACTACCAATGAAAAGCCAGAAACAATGGTTTATGATCTGAGTAGTAGGTTTCTAAAGTTCCTGAAGCCTTGACTTCGACATCTGAAATGTTTGTGTATATGTGATCAATGCAAGAATCATAGTCAGTTGTTGCACACTGAACCAACTGTCTTAAACCCAAGATGTCCTTGAAGGTTTGAGAACATGTGCTGTTTTCTGTGTAATGTAAATTGAAATCACCCATTAGAATGAGTTTTTTCGGTACAAAATGGCCAATATAGTTGTCAATGTCAGCTGAAATTTGCAGACAGGAAACTGGTCAGTCTTTGAACAGTTGCTCTTTGAGGAGAGCAATAGACATAACCTATCACAACTTTTGAAAGGCTAAAAAGGACATATTCTATGTCACACACAGTCCTTGAAACATAATATTTGAACAACTGAGCACTTTTGTAGTAAACTGCTAGGCCATGTGAAGCTTGCTCAGAAACAGTAGTGAACATTTCAAACCCATCAATTTCATAACCAACCCTTCCTTCATCTGGCAGTCTAGTCTCTGCTAAGCCAATAACATCAGCTGACAATAGATTACTTTCTTGTGAAAAATCATGGAAGTGTTTTCTTAAAAGACCTGCAATTATGAAAACAGACTTTCAGCTTGCAGGCATCAAAAGATTTCGGACTGGGTATATCATCATTTATGCCGTTTTCATTTCTCAACCTGTTCATTTCTGCTTCAACCTCAGGTGAAATGCTTATTTTAGAAGAATTCAGTTTCAATATGTGAACACCTGACAAGTTTGTCACTCTGCTAAGCCCTACATAATGGATATGATCATTTTTTCTTATTCCAAAATGCATTACAGCTGCCTTCATTGTTGATCCCTGGGCTTTTCCAGCAGAAATATATAGAGGAAATTGACGACGAGCTATCAAGTAGGTTTTGTAATACTGAAATGTGAACTTTTTACATGTCTCAAGGATTGGTGTCCAGGTCAAGGGTATATCCTGCCAATATAAATGCTTGTACTGAAGGCGCCACTTTCTTCCTATTGATTCATCATGAAATTCAACCCAAACAATGCTACATCGTAAGGAATAAGGAACCCTGAAGTCAAACTTCTTAATTATGCATGATGCACCTTTAGTTAGACCATCACTTGTATCAACATTCAAACATATTTCAGCAGGCAAATCACTACCAAGTGTAAGATATTTTTGTAGACCCATTGTCTTGCTTGGATCATCTGGTATTTTAGAAATCACCATCTGTCGCATTGTTTGACTCAGATCACCAGAAATGTCACCAATAGCCTCAATACTAACTTTATTTGATAGTTCAATGTCTGCAATTACCGACTGGTTATAATTGTTTGCATTCTCTCTTGTACAGAAAAGATGTGGCAACTCCTTGGTAACACAGCTCTCAGTTAAACTCTCAACTTGGCGACTTCTCAAAACATGCAAGTCTTCCTCAGTATGCAGACCTTCTCTCAACCTGTTTAACAGTTCTGCAAATGCTTGATCATCTTTCTGTCTCATAACAACTTTCAATTCAAAGAATTCAAATAGATCGACCCACAGATTTGTTGCCAAGCTTTGTAGCTGAGGAGTCTTAAACACATGTGAAAATACCCAGGAATCCATTACAGGTTTTAACTGATATAAATCTCCAACAGCCAGAATACTGACATTACCAAAAGGCCTGGTACTACCCATTACTTCTTGCAACCTTAAGTTAATGAAGTTGAGCATGCTTCGACCCACCATGGAAATTTCATCAATAATAACAACTTTCAAATCATGGTAACAAGCCCTCATACTATTCAATTGCTGCATATCAAGAGGTTTGAAGTGAAAACCTTGATTTGCTGGTATACAAAATGCTGCATGAATTGTTTTCCCTCCGTCCGATATTATGGGCAGCCTTACCAGTTGGAGCGAACAACAGCAGCTTTTCACTATCTGGGTTTTCAGTTCTTTTATGATTGAAGTACTTTAACAAAGCTTGATAAATGCATTTTGTAACAGCAGTTTTGCCTACACCAGCTCCACCAGACAAGAAAATATGAAATGGCAAGTCAGAAAGTTTAACCCTGTGGAGAATGTAGTAAAAAAAATTCTTCTGTTCATAGTTCAATTTTCGGACAGTCTCCAAATAGAAATCAGTGTCCACCTCCTGATGCGTAAATATTCCTTCATAAACAATTCTACTTCCAATGCCCAAGTCATTTCCAAGATCATAAACATCTGTGTTTGTATCAACAGTCCCTGGATCAAAGCAATTGAATTCAGCTGGTGTTGATGTGCCTTGGTCTATGTCAATCAACTCTTGATGCTGATTTTCTTGATTGACTACAGAGACACTATATGAATCATTGTCAAGTGCAATTTCAGATTCACCTAAAGGACATCTTTCATACTTAATTTTATTTGTGGTTATTTCTGCTTCCTTTGCTTTGTAACTTTCTTCAAATGATTCAAAATCTGAAGTCAGATCATTTTCTTCATCCCTCCAACTACTGTAAAGCATTATTTGTTGGCGATAGTGCTCTTAAACATCTTCATTAATGGGCGTTAAACTTGTGTATATCAACTTTTGCTTTCGTCGTCTCTTGACACGAGTACCACACGGAAATGTAACAATATTATCACAACCACCATCGTCACCAGCTTCTATATCATCAACTTTGTCATGTTCATACTCGGTCTCTGGCATCTCAACAGTCGTTCTATCTATGAGCTCTACTCTTTTGGTAGTGGTATACAAATCATACCAAGAAGCGAAATCTGCATAACATATTTCTTCCATTGACCTTGGTCTCCTCTTATACCTTTTCAAGATATTGTCCATTTCTATGTCGCAGGAGTTTTCAGGTAAGTCTTGCAGCTTGGAAAGAGGTTTAATGAGGGATGTTCTACTGTCTGGAAGTTTAGTATCTACATAAATAACTGTCCTTGAACATCTTCTCAGAGGCATATGAAGAACCAGATACACAGCTTCTTGAGCACCAATCTCAACACTTGACAGAAATTGATTGCCAATTCGCCTCACTTGCTGCCTGACATCACTGTCAAACTCTTGAGCCTCTGCACAAGCTGCTGCAAGCAAGTTTGACAGACCTCTTTGGCCTTTCGAAATGTAGGAAACTATGTAAGAGACACATGAGTAAGGGCCTAGCACAAATTGCAGATCCATATTTGCTTTCCAGCATTTTATTAGTAAACTGTTGTAGTTGTTTACTCTTGTTTCATCAATTGAGCGTTTCAAGAACAATTTTGGTCTTTGCAAAGTGGATCTGATCATGCTAATGTATTTTGCATAATCCATTTTAATGCTGTCAAGGAAATCCTCGAACCCCATTTTGGTGTCTGTTTTATGCAAATCATTCAACAATGAAATAACTTTACAGACACTGTCAAAATATAAAGATTGCTCCACTTCCTCCAAAGGATACAATACACATGTCTCTGGCAAAGGAAACAAGGGAAAATTGAACCTGCAAACATTTTTTCCACCTTTTCTGCATGTTTTAGCATGCCTGTGAGTTTGATAGTTTATCAAAGTTGGAATAGTTTGATCATTCTTACAGGTGACAGACTTGTCTACAAATGTAGCAATAGCAGTGACAGAGGAAACTCCATGAACTGGTGCATCCTTGATCCAAATCAGCATGTGTATATGAGGAGAACCACGTTGCTGAAACTCCACAAGATAAAAGAAGTCAACAATCTCACCAACTGGTTTAGACTTGTGTTTCAAAACATTTCTAATGAAGATTTGAACCCTGTGGTCAAAATATCTTGCACATGTCACTGGATCTGATTTAATCAATAAACACTTCTCCTGCCATGACAGGGCATTTACCTCATCAATGGATAGGTCTTTGTTTTGCACAAATTTAGCTAAGGACTGTAACAGCGGTTCCCATTTGGTTTCAGCAGCAGAAAATGAATAAAACCATGTGGGAATTCCTATTTGCCTTATCATGGAAAAGATATCACGTTTGGCTTGTTCCCAATAGGGTGGTGAACCTCTCAATGTCCTCAGAACTCTATACCCATCATTTTGCATAGTCAGTTTTTCACCAAAGCCAAGTTCTCAATTCTCCAGCAGTGAATTTACGGCCGCCTGCTTTGCATTTTCTGATTGCAAGTGATATTTTGTCACGCAGCTGTTTGATTTGCAACCTTTTTAACTTAACGAAAATGTTTGGAATACAAAGAGCTACTCTTCTGTCTACATTCCTCATTTCCCATTTACACACAGCACTATAATGCAATGGAACTAGACGTTCCGTGTTCTCAATGCGTTTTTGGCCACAAAATATGCTTGGGAAAGAAAGAACCTCAGAATGATAATCATTAAACAAACCAATTGGTGAATTCTTTTCACCAGGTGCAACGCAAAGCACTTGATTGAATTCTCGAAAATCAACTGACTGCAAGCAGGTATCCAAGTTACCAACAGGTCTTTCAATAAAAGTCTCTTCTGTCCAGCCATCATCACTGCTAATGTTGCACTGCTCAGCAATTTCAGATGTCTTATGTTCCTCAGCCAAAATTTGATGTGGATGTTGCAGCCATGTTTCATTAACAACAATTCCTTCATTCCTGAAGAGGACACTTTTTGCAACTAACCACTGTGCTGCTTCAAAAACTTTGTTTGGCCGTATGTTTTCAAAAGAAACATGATGTTTATATGACAGGTTTCGTTTCAGTTTCAACATGATTGTCTCATTTTCATTTATCATACGAGGCAAAGACTTAATAGTACTATTGAAATCTGCAGGAACATTTACAATATTTCCTTTCAAATTCACCTGGCCACCTCGAGGCATCTCTCGCAATTGCATAAAAGGCAGTCTAGGTGACACTAACCTCGCTTCTAAATTGGACAGTTGCAGCTCATTAGGTTTGTGAGGAAACTTAAGACCATTTCGTAGCCAAAATTGGGGAGTCTTCCTTTTGCGACTAGTGTCAAAACAGCCGTTACAAACCCATTCCAAATCATCAACAGTTTTGTAACCATTCAGAACGATACTGACATACTGCATTTCAGAGCCTGATATGTCCAACACTTGTTTGAT
The DNA here is from genome assembly GCA_007844125.1 of Sinonovacula constricta. Lineage (NCBI taxonomy): Eukaryota > Metazoa > Mollusca > Bivalvia > Cardiida > Solecurtidae > Sinonovacula > Sinonovacula constricta. The sequence goes on from CM017558.1 coordinate 55,604,448, forward strand.
GTAATGCTCAAAAAAGTTTGAGTACAACATGAGCAAACATAATCTGGTCCTCTGGAAACTGAATTCTCAAAGTTTGTAATGATTATACTCTGTGTGCTCTCATTTGTGTACTTCAAATGACTGTCAGGAGTGACCTTGTCACATGCACTATCCTTAACAATCTCATCACACCCAATGTCATCAGTAGCACAACTTCGTGTTATACGTGCAATGTCATTAGTAGCATTGGTTTGTAGAGTACCATCATTTGTGACACTTTTAGAACATTTATTTCCTGTGTGTTCAATTAAATCAGCATTAGTGCTTTTGGCCAAGTTTCTCTTACGAGTTATCTTTATTTGAAAACCTTTCTGATTATCAAGAATTCTTACAGCAATTGGAACATATCTGTACCTCTTTGTGAACTTGTAGGCATGCAAATCATACTGCACTAAATCTGGATTTTGACCAAGTGATGTCACTAAAGAGCACAAATATTCACACAATTCAGACAATGACTGAGCCAACTCTAAAACAGCTGAACCATCCGGACAGCTTTATCCATTTCTCTCCTTGAATGGCTATCAAAGACATAAAATAATGAATTGCGGTTAAAACCAACAGACATTCCATGAAAGACTAAATAAAAGTAACAGGAGTGTTCACAGCAAGCTTGCAAGAAAACGTATTGAAGAGACTGGTATGCATTTTCATCAACATGGCATTGATCATTTTCACCTATAAGCCCAGAAAAAACTCCAGTGTGTTCAACATATACACTATGTTCCTTGTATATGACATGTTTGGGAAGACATTCTGGATCTATTAAATCCGATCCCAATCCAGACTTCAGAAGTGCACAGTACAAATAACTTCCAGCATAAAGTATTTCATGCATATCAGCAATGGCAATAACATCAATAGGCTTCACATATTTAACAGTGATCAAGAACATCAAACTACTAGGGACACATTGTCTCCCTCTAGCCTCTTCAGGTAAACAACTTGCAGCTTGACTGTAATCAGCGGATGCCACTATTGTGTACACCATTCTTGCAAGTCACTCAAAAACAATCTTATGGCACAAACAGAACATTACATCACCGACTAAAGTACAAAACTCAAAGCCGTACAAATCTGCAGGTTGTTTCTTGGGTTAAATGCTATGTCACTTATAACAAAATTGCACAGATGTCACTTTCAAAATAATTGCAGACCAAGGAAACAATCAATATCAATATGCTTGGATCACACCTGCTTTAATTAACATTACGCTCGCGGGTAGATTGCTCCGCCCACCGAGTCACGTGACCCACTATCTGATAACCTTGGACATCTTATCGTCGATCGGGTCAATACTCTATTGTCAACGGTCCTACTAAACACTGCAAAAGTCATGCAAAGACACACAGAGACACGCAAAGACACAACAAAGACACCACTAAGACATACAGAGACACCACGAAGACATAAAAAACGATTTTAATGTATATATGTATTCATATATTACATAATATATATCAACAATTCGTAGATAGGGGCATAAATAACAATAAAAATGTGTCAATACAATTCACATCATCTCCAATGAAAATATTATTGTATGTACTAAATATTGTGTGCGTTACTTGTATGAAATATTAAATGTAAGATATGAACATTAAAACATAAATTACAAAGCATGACCAATGTATTATCGTTTGTGAGCGAGATATGTCAAATAATTGTGACTGTTTTGAAAATAAACACAATTAAAGCGATAAATGTTTTCTATGTTTTGTCGGTAAGAAAATTGAATAAAACAGGTGCAGTTGAAAAGAATGTGTTGAAAATTGAAGTGGCTATTATTTGTCTTGATCAAAACATATAATTAACACCTAATGTGGAATATCCATAATAACAAAAGCGGGAGGTTTAAAAATTAAAGTAATACCTATGCGGCATCTTCCTTGTTGAAAGGTAAGTGGAGCAAACTTCAATAATTATTGCAATTAACACCAGATTTGAAATGCTATTAAATGTAATGTTAAAGTATACTCTTCACCATATTTTAATCGGATGTTAATCCTCGTAGGTTCCATTGTCAACAAACATGGCTGCCTGTTTAAGCGATCTACCAGCGAACTTTGGTGAGCATTTTATGCTAAGAAAATCGTCACTTCGGCAAAGAATGCAAGCCAGACGATACGCAAATGAATCTTACATTCAATCAGTCAGGTTGACTTTTAGATCGAAGGAAGAAATTGACGTTAATTCTAGTGTTTTCCGATCACAACGAAAGAGCGAGAAGCCACACAGTGTGCACATGACGATCGGCCTAGATTCCGTTACAGACGCATACTGTTCGTGTAAATCCGGGTAATTTTCATTATTACATTAAATCCACAATTTATAAATGCAGCTAACCTTTGATAATGTGTTTATTATTTTTGTTACCATATATCACAACGAAATCGTCCGATGTTACTCAAGTTAAAGGGGATATATTTCTTTGATCTGAGTAGAAGTTACTGCAGTAGGTCATAACAAAGATGGAATATATACATATATATTAAAACGAGAATGCGTTAGACGATAAAAGTTGTAATTTCCGTCGAATTTTTCAACATTCAACTGGTGGTGTTTACGATTACACGAGTTTATCCATCTTTTACATTTGTCCAAGTTACGTTTCGGCTTTGGAAATGGAATAAAAACGATGCCGCCTGTCAAACGTTCCGGATATCGACTATCTGAATCACAGAGACCCCACTGACATCTTTTAACCATTTTCTTCTCGCTTTTTTGTTACTAAAATCAGAATTATTCCTCCGTTTCTTGGTCAACGAAATGCACTCAGCTTGTCCAAGGAAAATGGCGACCGAAAACAAAAGAATCACGTGACCAAATGGAGCGCGCTGATTCGCTAACGCTAGGCGTCTTGTCCTGTCAATCAAATTTCGGCGTAATGTTAATTCCAACTTGGTAACAATTAATAACTACCTATGTTAATTGTTTAACTCCAGTTATGATCATACATATGTTCAACTCATAAAGCTAGTATGTTCAACTCTAGTATAGATCAGAAGTAGGTGCTATTAATATTTAAAATCAGAAGTAGGTTCAACTTTAGCTCAGATGGTAAGTTTGTTTAAACCGAGTTCAGATTTTAACTTTGTTAAAGTTTGTTAGTATCAAAAGTTATTTAACTCTTATTTAAGTCAACTTTAGTTCAGACTATGGGTATGTTGGAACTGAGTTTATATGGTAAGTATTTTCCCACTGTGTTCAGATCACAATTATGTTCAAATATTAATTCATATCAAAATTTGTTCTTGTTCAGGTCATAAATAAGTGCATAACTAGTTCAGGCAAGAAGTATGTTCAAAGCGAGAACACATCATAAATGTTTTCACACAAAGTTCAGATCATAAATAATTATGGCCAACTCTTTTAAGGTTGGTAAGTAGGTTCAACTCTAGTTCATATTGTAAGCATGTTCAAGTTGAGGTCAGATCATAAGTATGATCAACTCAATTCAGATCATTTTGGTCAACACTAGGAACTGGTTAAAAGCATATCAAACTCTAGTTCAGATCATAGGTATGTTCAACTTCAGCTGAAATCATGAGAAAAGTAATTTTAACTAGAGTTCATATTAGAAGTAGGTTCTACTTAATTTTAGATTAGAAGCAGGTTCAAGTCAAGCTCATACTTTAAGTATGTTTGAACAGAATTCAGATATTAACTTTGTTCAACTGTTGTTTGCCTAAAAAACTACTGAACTCATGTTCAAATCAAAAGGATGTTCAACTCTAGTTCATACTATGAGTATAATGAAACTGAGTTTCATTTTCAACTTAAGTTTCGGTTCAGAATTCTATTAACACTCCAGTTCAGAGCAAAAACATGTTTAACTCCAATTCATATCATAGTATGTTCAACTCTAGTTCATATCATAAGTATGTTCAACTCCAGTAGATCATAAGTATGTTCAACTCCAGTTCAGATCATAAGTATGTTCAACTCCAGTTCAGATCATATGTATGTTAAACTCCAGTTCAGATTATAAGTATGTTAAACTCCAGTTCAGATCATATACGTATGTTCAACTCCAGTTCAGATCATATGTATGTTCAACTCCAGTTCAGATCATATGTATGTTCAACTCCAGTTCAGATCATATGTATGTTCAACTCTAGTTCAGATCAAAAGTATGTTCAACTCCAGTTCAGATCATATGTCTGTTCAACTCCAGTTCAGATCATTAGTATGGTCAACTCCAGTTTAGATCATACGGTAAGTATGTTTTATCACATGATAATGTGTTCAATTCTAGGTCAGATCAAAGTCATGTTCAACTCCAGCTGATATATTAAGTAAAATCAACTCCAGTTCAAACAAGAATTATTTTCAGTACTAGTTTACATCATAAGTCAGTAAATCTCCAGTACATCTCAATATGTATGATTAGTTCAACTTTTGTGCAAATCACAAGTATGTTAACTGTTCTTAAGAAAGAAGTATTTCAACTGCAACTCAGATCAACTTCAGTAAAGATCCTATGGATGGTAACAAACATATTTCATTATTTATTATGCATGAACAAACATGTATTGCTTAATTCAATCATAAGTAATTACAGACACTAAGACCAACAACAATTTCGTCCCACTTAGCATAACCATAACAAATACTCCATTTTGCAGGAAAACAGCACAAGTATGAAAAGCCTGCTCTTAAACATAACTTTCAAATCACTAGAAACACTGAAAAATGATAAAAAACAAATCTGCTATCACATCTGACAAAGAATAGAAGAAAGTAGTAATCAATAATGCAACACTGATACTTAAATGTTCTCCATATCAATTTCCACTAAACAACTAAGTTTGCTAAGGTTTTACAGGACAATCTGTTTGACGAAGACTACTGTTATGTACTCCAATTTCAACAACAACCAGCCACCAGTCACAGATCTACTGCTTATATTAGCATTTAAACTTCACTAGGAAAAAACAGTTCTTTATGCACTTGGACAACACTTCCAATTTACAAATAAAAGCTGAAAATGTCAGACTCCTTGGACAACAAAATTGCTTTTACATGTATGAGATCACAAATTGTTTATTTGCACATCACACCTTAAAACTGGAATCCAGGTCCAGCTCAATTTGATATTAGCAGAAATTGACAAGTAAGTTCATGATTCATATAAAATGATATATAGACGGCGACGGGAAAATCTGTCAGACTCAGAGGTTCATTTCTCACATATGCATGGACAATTTGATTGGAAAATAATAAGAACCAATCTGTAATGTAATAGCTAATGGAAAAACAAACCTATATAAAACAAATTAATGCAGATTCATGAACAATCTACGGCTAAATCACTGCATTGCAAACATGATGTGACGTCATGCACATGTCACGACAACTGGATTTCTTCTCTCCGAAATGTTCTATTTTTCCCTCTTACTTCCGAAGGTTTTCCTAGGTGAGATCCATCCATAGTTGTTATTAGCTTTATCTGAAGGTATATTGTACACAAACCTTGTAATCTGTTCACTATTTGTGGTGAAAATACACTTCTTTCGACTGATCAGCTGAAGCAAGGTCAAGGTCACCCATTGTACACGTAAATAATTCTACTTCCAGTGAAAATACAAACATCGTGGAGGTAATCCTGAAGATGTTTTCACTTGGTAAACTAACAAATTAGCCATGTTATTCATGTTTTTGATATTTGTCTCTGGGACTGCGAAGGCTTGTAAGCATAAAATAGGCCATGTAGACATTGGTCTGAGGCTCAAGGGCCCAGTGACACTGTGTGAGGAAAACAGATTGCTTGCTGTCTGCTCCCTGCTTAAACTAAATAAACTGTTTCAACCCAAGGTCACACACAAGTGTTCTTACCAAACAGTTACATTTCTATGCTCTCTCCTATTGCTGTTGTCTGTAGACATAGAGCCCAACCCTGGCCCAACCTTGATACCTGAAGTTGTAGGAAACACTTCCACTATTTTTCCCTGTGGTAGCTGTTATGAACCTGTACCCTGGTCATGTAAAGGTGTTGAGTGTGAGTTCTGTTTCACTTGGTATCATGCAGATTGTCAAAACATTTCTGATAGTATGTATGACAGACTGGGGAATGACTCAAGGATGGGTGTATGGACATGTCTCACATGTAATAACATAAACATTACATCTGCATCACTAGCCAGTCTTGACAGCTTTGAAACACCAAACTCATTCAACCACCTACAAAACAGCTCAGACTTACAGGACACATCTCATTCACTTCCTGTCACTTGAACACCCAAACAAAAGCCAAATCCTAAACCAAAAACCAAAAACAGGAACAATAAAATCACATGTAATAACATAAACATTACATCTGCATCACTAGCCAGTCTTGACAGCTTTGAAACACCAAACTCATTCAACCACCTACAAAACAGCTCAGACTTACATGACACATCTCATTCACTTCCTGTCACTTCAACACCCAAACAAAAGCCAAATCCTAAACCAAAAACCAAAAACACGAAAAACAAAATCACATGTAATAACATAAATATTACATCTGCATCACTAGCCAGTCTTGACAGCTTTAACACCCAAACAAAAGCCAAATCCTAAACCAAAAACCAAAAACACGAACAATAAAATCAAAAGATCACTCAAGGTACTAGTCATAAACTGTAGATCAATTGTAGACAGGAAACAAGAATATGAAAACATGGTAACATCAACAAACCCTGATATTATCATTGGCACCGAATCTTGGCTCAAACCGAAACATTTTGACAATGAAATTTTTGACCCCAACCTAGGATACACAACATTTCGCCGAGATCGTGTTGACAGAGCTGGGGTGGTGTATTTATTGCTGTCAGACATAACATCATTGCACATGAAGCCACTGAACTCACTCAAAACAAACTGTGAAGCCATATGGGTGAAGGTCAACATCTCTGGATCAAAACCACTCCTCATCTGCAGCTACTAAAAGCCAAATGAGACAGACAGTAACAGCCTTGCAGAGTTCAAGCTATCATGTGAAATGGCAAGCAAAACTAACACAATTCTATGGATTGGAGGGGATTTCAACATGCCAAAGATAGACTGGACCAACATGACCCCGACTCCAGACTGTAAATCACCCACTTTATACCAAGAATTTATCAACATCATCTATGAAAACAACATTAAACAAATAAATTATCTACCAACTCGAGAAAACAATATCCTTGACCTATTCTTTTCTTCCAACCCCACTCTTCCAACAGACTTAGCATCATTCCTGGCATCAGTGACCATGACGGCATCATCATTAACACCAACGTAACCGCCCATATGAGACCCCAGGTACCACGTCAAATACCCCTCTACAATAGGGCCGGCTGGGAGGGGCTTAAAAACTTATATGGCTGACTTTCACACTGAACTAAGTAGGTCAGGTAAGCTCACAGAACTATCAGTAGCAGGACTCTGGGACACTTTCTCCACTACACTATCTACAGCAGTCTCGAAATTCATCCCCACAAAGACAGCCTCACACAAAAACAAATTACCATGGATAAAGGCTGACCTTAGACGGCTATACAGAAAACGAGACAAGCTTTATCGCAAGTACAAATCCACAGGACACAATAAAACAAAATACTTAGACATGAAACACCGCTGCCGCAAACAAACAAAACTTGCATATGAAAAATACTTAGAAGACACACTGACACAAATCCAAATACAACAGATACAAAACACAAACCAAACAATCAAAAAACTTTACTCACTTCTCAAACATTCAAAACAGGATTCTACAGGCATAGCTCCACTTAAAAAATACTATAAGGTATATGAAGAAGACACTGACAAAGCAAATATTCTCAACACACAATTCCAATCTGTCTTTACTAGCAAATCTCCACTATCTCTCAGCTTTCTCTGTAAGATGAAACTTCAGAACACTGCAGACACAGAAACCAGAAGTCAGCCAACCCAACCCACTTACAGCCCCCACCCACGTATGCCTGATATAGAGATCTCTACCACTGGAATAGAGAAGCTGCTGTCAAATCTTAACCCCCATAAAGCAGCCGGCCCCGACCAGATCCGACCTATTGTCTTGAAGACTCTCAGCCAACAAATTTCTCCTTTCCTGCAGATTCTCTTCACTAGGTGCCTAACTATCCCAGACTCGTGGAGGATGGCAAATGTAACCCCTGTCTATAAGAAAGGCCCTAGATCTGATCCTGCTAACTACCGCCCCATTTCACTAACTTGTATTCTCTGCAAAACCATGGAACATATTGTCGCATCTAGCATCACCAAACACCTCACCAACTCTGATCTCTTCTATGAACTTCAACATGGCTTCCGAGAAAAAGGCTCTTGTAACACCCAACTACTGATGCTAGTTGAAGACCTACTGAAATCCATCAACTTAAAGAGCCAAGTCGACCTAATACTCCTGGATTTCAATAAGGCATTTGACATGGTCAACCACGAAAAGCTACTCTATAAACTTCACTTCTATGGTATCCGAGGCTCTTCTCTCTCCTGGATTAAGAGCTTTCTTGACAATAGGTCCCAATCTGTCGTTGTAAATGGGTTAATCTCTTCTACCATCCCTGTCTCATCTGGCGTACCTCAGGGTTCTGTTCTTGGCCCACTTTTCTTTCTCATCTATATCAATGATCTTCCTGATTACGCATCATCGTCTAAAATCCGTCTTTTCGCAGATGACACTGCAATCTATCTCTCTCTAACTGTTGCCACTCACTCTAGGTTTCTACAAGAAGATCTAGACCAACTCCTGAAATGGGAAACTCTTTGGGACATGCAGTTCAACCCCTCAAAATGTCAGGTTTTACATATCACCAAACGCAAATCTATTATTGACACCAAATACACACTCCATAACACACTACTTGAATCAGTATCATCAGCCAAATACTTAGGTGTCACAATCTCAAACGACCTTACCTGGCAGACACATACAGATAACATCTGTAAAAAGGCAAACCAAACACTAGGATTTCTCCGACGCAACATCAAAGTACATTCACAGAAACTAAAATCTACAGCTTATCTCACTCTAGTCAGACCCCAACTTGAATATTGTTCCTCAGTCTGGTGTCCCTTCTCTGATTCTGGCATCTCCCAAATTGAGGCTATTCAGAGGAGGGCTGCCCGCTGGGCGATGCGTGACTATGGCCGTACATCCAGCGTAACAGATATGCTCGGTAAGCTTGGCTGGAGGCGCTTAGATCTCCGACGCATCGACCAGCGGTTAGTCATGTTCCATGGTATCACGCACAGCCTAGTAGCTATATCATCTGAGAACTACATCGAACAATGCTTAAATGCATTTCTATAGCACCGTTTTTAGCTACTTGCTTTAAAATCAAGAAGCAATTACCAGTGTTATAGTTTGACTTCAAACATACAGCTCACTGAAGAGTTATAAATGGAATGTTAAAAAATAAGCACCAGCAAGGTAATTTTTTTCACTTTCATATCTCAGAAAAAAATGTGAGGGGAGGACTGAGGCTTACTCTTTCATTTCTATGTACACATGCAATACAGTTTAATTTAGCTAACTATAAACTAGTTGTATTTTTAGGTATCTTGAAACAAATTTACTGCCCACTGAGTATTCTAGTTGGGAAAGACTGTTTTTCCCTCAATCTTGTTAATTTCGTCTTCTTCGTAGGATCTGGAGCGTTTTGCTGCTTGCGGCTGGACGTTTTGGAGATCATTGACAAATTCTTTGACTGTGTCAGTTTCGAAAGCCTGCGAAGTCTCGGGTTTATGTTGTGTTTCCATTGACAGTGCGCTAGATCTTGTGACATGTCCAATATTAAAAAGTTATTGTTGTTTTTCTTTTGATGATGCAGGTCGGACAAGTTTATTGTTTGTTTACGTTTTGACAGTTGCAGACGCCGATCTGTCAATTTGCGTCTAATTTTATCTGTAGTATTTTTTTTAATACTTCGTAGTTTCATTGTTGTTCATTTTATTTTCGGTAAGTTTGGTTTGATGTCATGCTACTTAACAAATAATTGAAAATCAAGGAAAATATTTGTAAACATTCACACAGTCAAGAACAACGTGCGTTACTATGTTTAGACAATAAGCCACGCCTCCGCGCATTAATATAGTAGTCGGCCAATCGTGTACTCGTATGCAAATCTCTATTGTCACAAAAGTTCGGGCGGTTTACGCAAAATGAACAGCATTTTTGAATACGGGAAAGTACTTAGCGAATGTAAATATTTACCCTTACACTCCAGTCATCTTGTCTTCACCGACATATCGCAAATTGTCAGTCTGGTACAATTGTTCAGTAGTTAGCACGTCAAGTAGTAAGCAAGTCAGCTTTTCACGCAGAAAAACCTAGTTCGCGCCGAGCACCATCCGTAATATTTGTTTTATTTTTATATTTTGTTCAACGAAGATAAATCACATATTTTATTTTGTAGGATAAAACTCTTTTATTGTTAATTTTATTTTGTTAAATTGCTTTATAGTATTTCGATTTTGTCCACGTGGTTTGCGTTGCGTGACCTATTAGTAGAAGATCGGGTTGCATAGTTTATTTCTGTAAAAGTCAGTCGACTGCCCGCGCTTGTATTGTATACACTTGTATTGTATACGCCTATTGGCCCACGGCAATTCAAGATGTGAGGTTAGCCTTGAAGATTCGTGCTTCGGCTACGAATCTGGACATCGCTAGTTCGATTCCAAGTTCCTTCATTCCGGCTTTCTAACACTAACTTGAGTTCAAAGCACGTCTTATTTGTTTCGAAAATAATTATTGTTGTATATGCGCAATTTCATTATGTAATTTCAGCTTATTGGCCAAGGGAAGTAATTTATCAATATCATTGTATCATTGCATTACAGTACGTGCTTATTCTTGATATTGTATAGTTGTATGCTTGTATGTTCACTGTTGCTTTTGATGTGAATTGTTTATTGTCGTGTATTTGTTTACGTGTTATAATGCAAAGGTGTGGTTGTTTTGTGTTTATCCAACATGTAAATGTTTGTTTTGTCCATTTTGTATAAAACAGTGAATTGTTCCTGTGTGTAGATGAATATCGGGACGCCATTTTCCTGGCATGGCGGAGTATGCCATAGGACAACCCTGTTTCATAGGTGTCTCTTGCTCAGAAAATGTTGTGTTTTTATTATTTTATATGTCTAATTGGATACATAAAACTATTCCGCCCCCTTTAAATCAACATAAATTCAATTAAGTGCCCTTTTTAACACAATCATCAGTTCATTTACAGAAATCGAAACTAACCTTTGCACTTAATTCATAATAACTAGCACTTTACCCGTAAGCTAATGTCATGACTAATGTTTTTGTTATAACTGTCTTACTTTATCATTGATCTGTATTTGTTAATAACAACCATAATTATTTATTTGTAATAACTGTTGGTAATGTTTCATTACCCGAACTTTCATCACATTTGCGTGAAGACGCTTTGTTTGTTGGCGTTGCATTTGCAGCCCAACAACCTCAACAGAAGCCACGCATTGGGCATACAAAGAACAACAACAAGAAAAAACAACAACTGTTGTCCGGCAGTTATCAACAGCCTGCTCTATAAAAGCTATCCACTGCACATACAGTGAAACATTAGAACAGAACTGCGCTTGGTAATAATATGTATAATATACTCTTATTAAGACACATTATTCTTTATAACAATAGATTTATCTTGAATACATAAGCTGTTTTAGCAATAGTTGCAAAATGTTGTTTAATTGAGGACTGTACAAATAATTATCACACAGCATGAAGTTATTCCTTTTTTGTAAAAACATGATGTCTTATGCTTATTTGCTTCTTTGTTTTTGTATAATGAATAGTATAGATATGTTTCGTCCAATTATAGAGAATTATATAGCTCACCAAACAGAACTGATATTTTAAGCCTATTCAGAGACAAGAAAGCTGATAAACTTGTTTACAGCAAACACGGTTCACCGAAGAAATACAAAAGAAAATATACTCAGAATGGGATGAAACAGTATATTTTTGAAATGGAAGCTCAACTGTAAAATGGGTAGCTACATTTTTCAAAAACACTAGATGTAGAAATTAGTAAATTACAATAAAGATAATTTGTGAGCATAATGTTGACTGAGATAAAAATGGAGAACATTTCTTATAGATAATATATATGCACCAAACTATTACGTATAGCACTACCTTTTTGATAATCTGTGTAATATTATTGAATCTTGGATATGTTATTACTATAATCAAAATAAATGGTAGAGTAACCATAAAATGTAATTTACCTGCATAAACATTTATTACTAGACGGGTCTGAAAAAAAGTTAAATGCTGTTTTAAACATCCTTGATAAATTTAGTTTAATGTTTGGCTTGAAAGTAAGCTTTGATAAAACAAAACTTATCTGGATACGAGCAAATAAATGTAGTAATAGAGCAAGTAAAACAAAATGAAAACTGCTTTTGAATGATAAAACGTAAAAAGTTTGTTTTAGTTTCTTAAAGCAAATGTTAAAAGAAATAATGTTCTAAACACCGAATAAAAAAAATCGTTAAACATGTTAATTTGTTGAATTCTGCCACCAGAACACCCCACTTTATTCTCCTGTTTAAATGTTTTTACAATGTAATTAACGTACTTAAAGTCATCATCTTTCGCTAAACTCGATTTCCTCCTTCCTGAATATGTTCAATACACGTCCCATTAATATTTCATTTACATTTCTTTTTTATCCCCACTTTAAAATAGCACAACGTTAGAAATCTTAGAAATGGCCGCGTTTTGGAGCAGAAAATGCCCCAAATCATTATCAGATTTCAAAGTGTAGCCACATTTATTTTAAGCTGAAAGCAGAAATGGTTTTTAAATAAATACAGTTTAATCTTCATATTTCTTGTAGTATCACAAATACAAACAGAACTTATTTTCAAAGATATGAAATCCGCCAGATACAGCTTTGCAACAATAACTGAAAGAATGTCAGATTAAATGTTCGTGAAAAAATAATTCTAGTTTTATTGAAAAAGACATGTTTTGCACGAACTATTGCAGAAATATTAACGAAATATAGCAAAGTGTTAATGCTCAGTTAAAATGTGGCCGTTCAATGGTTTGTATTTATTTATTGGTATATATGTCATGTGAAGTTAAAGCAAATATTTGACCAATAGTATGTGAGAAATACGAATGATAAGATATTCCTATGAATATGACAAAATGTCAGGATTTATTTAAAAATCAGTGCGGTTTATCGGTAATCGTGATGCCCGGGGTTCGATTCACGTATGCGGCGGTTAATTTTTCACGATGAGTTGTAATATTATATTCATTCTGTTGTTGCTGCCATTATACTCTGGACAAAAATCGTCTAAAGAATAACTCTATCTTCTAATGAATTTGTATCATTAGGTTGGTAATCTAAAAGGTAAGCTATTTCAGTATAGTATTGTTAATTTTATACATATGTCACTTCTATAGACAGCATAAATGATTGTTGTATTTTTTCTTGTTATTAAGCGCCACTTTCTTAAATAAAAGATTTCACCATCTCTATGTGACCCGATTATTTTTATCTTAAAGACACACTTATTAGTATTAAAGGAACTATTGTATATCTTAGCCGGCCTATAATATTCTGTTTTATATAAGGTCAAACTCTTGAGTAGTGATGCAAGAACAGTACTCATCTTTTCGTCCTGTACAATTCCGTAAACTGTATTAGTCTTAAAACTAAAAGGAATCTACTATTCGTGGTCAGCATGAAACTGTTATATTCTAGGTCTACGGGGAACACACATGTTTGCGCTCAGGCATATATAAATCTATTTTTACGAGTGATTGGCCCAATGTCAGGATAATGTGAAGTAGTGTGACTGTGTGGTACCACGCAATGCGTTGCACAATGAAAGCAGCACTTACATGCCTAAGTTGACAACTTCTGTTTTTGACTAAAATATTGTTGGTGGGATGTTTAAACAGTAACAAACCACACTCATTTTGTATAAGTGCACCTCTCTTCTGCTTATATTAAGTGCACTCATGAAAATACAACTCGTTGCCTATCCCCATATGACAAAGTTTAATTGCATGTCCGAATTTCTACCAGTGGTGAATAAATCCCGTCAGATCACAGTTGCTGAACCTATAACAAAGCGTTGCCAAAATGAAGATATCTTTGTTCCAATTTAAATTAAAACGTTTTTTGGTTTAATTCGAACAGATCCGTAAATATTAATATAATTAACAGCTTTGTCTGATATTTTTACATCAGGCTTTAATACGAGTGTTTGTTTTCACCTTTTCTGATAAATTTATCTACATGTACATGTACACTTCACATGGTAAGTAATAGTAAGTACATGCATATAACCAGGAAGTGTACTTTTAACTTTTTGTTGCTACTCAAGTATAACACTATCCTTATTACGACTTTTCTTATGTGAGTAAAAGAGGACAATTATTAAGCATCATTCTTGAATTCAAGTGCTTTAAAACAACCCATTTTATAATAATCTTAACCTTTCTCCAGTAAACGTACAACGTGTATAACGTCATTCTTTTAAAAGCCTTGTGACCACACTTACTCTTGTGTAACAAAGCAAACAATACAAAACAAGAAAGTACATTGCACAAAAGCCTGAATAAAACTGCGATTGACAAGCCTTCTGTCCGAATCTAATCCAAATGATCTCTAATAAGCGACCGTTAAAATTCAAACCCAGGTTATGTTGATTATTGTTTTTTTAACATTGCGTTATTATCAATGAACTACAATATTACATATATCATGCATGTATCAATAAGCAGAGGTGCAGTCAGTAAAATATTGTACCGACATGCATAATAGTTAGCTCATTTTTGATTAAGCTGAGGTCCTTCGCTTTCTCTTGCTGTATGTAGAGTAAACGCAGTGCGCATATACTTCTTGTAACTAATAATTGTATGCTTTATCGATGCAACAACGTCCTTTACGAACAAATGGACAGGAAATTGTAGAAAAATGAAAAGAAAAGTTTTACCGTAAAAGGCAATTATAGTCCATATTCTAAAGTGTTTTCTTGGTACATTTTCATTGTAGGGGCGCCAATGGCGTTGTAGAGTAAACGACTCTGACTGCTTAGCCTCTCAATGCGTTGGTTCGACTCCCGCTTTGGATGATGGATTTAATTTAGAAACATCTTCGTCTTCGAGCTGACTTTCGGTGTGCCAGTGGTTTTACCCAGACATTTGTAGCGTTATCCTCCACCAAAGCTGCTGGATTTCGCTATAATGACCTTAAATGGTCACTGTGATGTATTTCGAAAACGAAACCAAATATTACATTGTCTGTTTTCTTTAATTATCCTCTTTAATTATTTGATACCATAAGCATAGTATTTACGGTATTTAAGTGGCTTAGCGACATCCTTAAAGTTAAGTGGCTTATGTACAAATACTCTGATCGTACATTTTAAACAACCAATAGGATACTTGTTTAGGAGTGACGGAAATATCGCAAATTAAGGAAGATGAATAGCAGCTATACAGAAGAAAAAAACACAGACATTCTATAAATAACATAGCACAACTTCGGAGTTATTTTACTTATATTTATCGACAATACACCAACCTTCATACATCTGGATCATACGAAAATTCTCCAACATTCACGAACAAGACGAGATGTAATTACTTGTCCCTTGTTCGGACGTTTTTTGTAAGTAAACCTTTCATATATATATATATATTTGCGTTAATATTTTAAATGTACTTATACGACGTACAGCAACTCGTATTAAAATAATTTCTGCCGCAGACTTTAATACATTTTAACTAAATAATAAAAACAATACAAAAGCGAAAGAAATATGGGTTATTTTGCGAATTAACTTTAAGTTTTATTGACACAAATGTGTCGATATCCTAGATTGTTGTCAATAAAGTGTTCCAATCCTTCTAACGATATAAACACAAATAAAAGATAACGACTTACCAGCATTCTATTTTTCAGTTTTTCAACAGAATAAAGTATGGAATTATTTATGCCTATCTATTGCCATTTGTGTAACTGAATATTCACATCATATGGGTTGTTTGTGTTTAAAAGTGTGTTCACTTGTATGTTCTATTTAGGAAGTTGTAATAGGATAATATTCATACATACATAATTAATTCACTACGGTACCACATAATCAGTTTTCTAATATACAGAAATTTGTAACTACCTTATTAACTAAATATAAACTCCATATACTTTTAGTTTATGTTTTAAAGTTTCATGTTGAAGTTTTATGGTTCAAATTGAATCAAATATATTGACCTTTATTCTTTGCAACCACATAGACGGATATGTGCAATCATTACGGTCTCTTTGTGAACTTGATTTTGATGTGGCGAGATCTCATAGCAATACACTTTGCAAAAGTAAAGTCCAACTATATTTTTGTCATTTCATTCTCTCAGCCATTTTCTCGAATAAAAGTTTGTTATCATCACCATGGAAAAACAATGTTGTTTCTTAGATCCATCAAATTATTTGTTGGTAAGGACTGCTATCTAATATGCTCTCTCAAGTTAGTATAGTAAATTGAAATGATCAAATGTTTGTTGCTTAGGTTAATGTTCATGCTATGTTTGTGCTTATTGTCCGACGCATTATAGCGGCAAAAGCATACTCTTAACATACGTCAGAATGTTTGGTTGAGCGTTAGCAGAGTGTTAGCAGAGCTGTTATTCCCCTACCATAATTTACAACTTTGAAATGCCTCGGCCCTGGCCTTGTCTTGGTGTTACCCATATATTACGAAAAACGTAATAAAAGTAAAATGTTTTGCAAAGAAAAAACAGTGCTTTTTCTATATATATTCATGTATAGTTAGTTTCACTGCAGTTTATTGCAGCAATGGGAAATTTGAAAAACTACTGGATAGTGCTGGAAATCATCGGATGGGCAGCACTTGGTGCAACTTTAGCAAGAGGTAAGTTTTATATATGAACGTCTAAGTCCCAAAAACATTTTAATGTTATAACAAAAGTATCCTTTTTATTTTGGTTAAGCTGTTTAAACATAAAATTTTGTTAAAGAACATAACTTTGTATTGGCTGTTTTCTTAAAGAAATGCATGCAAAGTTCTGGTTTAATGTATGTTTATTACTATATTCAAAAAGTCTTTTGGCAAAGTGTTCACAATATTTTTTTATTCATAATTGTTTCACGGCAAATCATGATGACATTTCAATAACTGTGTATGGTTTTCATAATTTATTTGTAGTACTTGCGTAAAAAACTATTAAAAAACCTAACATCTTTTCTGCTCTCAATAAAAAATGTTAAGAAAATATGCGGGACAAGAGCTTGTGAACAAAAGATTTGTTTTCTTATTTATTTTTGCGTTATATAGTGACCTTATTATAGATACGTGTAATATAGCTAAATATACGTGATCTACAGAAAACATCGCCCTACAAAAGACAGTATATCAGTCCAGTACATTGAGGGACTGGAACGGCAGTGCGTTTATCGACTGGAGCGCCAACCTGGCTATAGATAATGTGACACAAATTACAGCATCGAAGTGTAGGTGCTGTGCAGGTACCTATTCAGCATACCCGGATAATGAGCCCTGGTGGGAGATAGACCTTGGTTCTGTTGTCCGGGTAGGGATGGTGAAGATCTTTGGAGATCAAGGTAAATCCTACTAAGCTCTTTGTTTAGAATACTACGTAGACAATCAAGAATGAATAACAAGAATACTTTTATACACACAAAAAAGACTTCTTGACGTCAATATATAGTTTTAAGTACCTGGGTAATGTGACCTTTAACAATGACGCAGTCATTATCACTTTAGCCTGGTCCACAAAACTATATATAGACAGAAACATGTTATATCAGATACGCAATTAAAGTACGCTGTCATTAATGTTTTGTTCAGCAATTTATCTGCGTTTCTAAAATCAATATCAACATAAAACTTCCCAATATGTCGATCCCATTCGCGGCGTTCGTTTTCTCAAAGTCTATTCTCCTCGACAGATAATCACAAAACTCATTCACTACAACCGAGGTTACACTTTTTGTTCTTTTCTATGTATTCTCGCTAAATGTTACCAAAATATATCATTAAACACAGTGGCAATCTGTCTATTTCTTTTACCAAACGCTATGTTATTGTTGCAATAGTGCGCTTAAAAAGAACGCAATCGTCAGTATATATGTTCTAGTAGCTCATGTGAAAACATTCTTGAATCGATATCACTTTTTATTGACTCACACTTGACCAGTACTCGACCAGTCAAAACGCTTCAAATTGTAAGGGTGTGTGATATTTTATTTGATGTTTCACGAATATTAGATGACAAAACAACGAAATGTACTAGAATATCGGACAAGTTTATTAAAAGATTGTCATTTTATTAATATAACTGCCAATTGCTCATGACGAGAAAACTGGTTTTATCTATATTTCTCTAACAAGTTAATGAAACAATAAAACATATTTTTTTCTAAAGATAATAACAGAAAAGATTGTTTTGAAGCTATGTACCAAAATTGGAAGACTAATTATAAAAAAGGTAAAGATGAATGCCATTTACCTCTCAAATATTGTTCTATTATACATTTTCTGATACTATATCAAACATCAACACAAACATATGTTTGTATAAAACAATAACATACTCGTATTTACTTTGCCTGTCATTGCTTTGTTGTTGTTGATTTTCCATGTGTTAAATATCGATTTGAGATAAAATAATGTGTAGGTAAAATATATTTACCTGACTGAGAACTTAAAAGGAAGGTATCGCGCACAAATGTATGCAAATTTTAATGCATTTTTTTCCAAAGTTATTCCAAAGATTTTTTATAAATTATAATCGAATTCAGAAATTAGTTCGATATAGTGCAAGCTTAGCTTACAACTTCTAAAAATTCACCATCGATGCCGAAACCGTCCGTCAGTCTTATTCTTTCTTTATTCTGTTCATATTTTTGGCGGAATAAAGCTGTCCTGCTTTAAGACGTGTATAAGACTAAGAGGACCTTTGACGATTCCATCTTTTCTAGGGATGTATTTATTCTCCATTGTAATTTCGTTACAAACGATAAGTATTTAAAGTTTAAGTAAGGAACTTGTCTAATTCGGATATTAGTCCATATATCATGTCTTGCTTTCCATCAAGTAGATAACACCTTATGAAAGTTCTACATAGTATAGTTGGCGTAAGTAAGTTTTCTTTTGTTGTTTTTAGTAATAAAGCGGCGTGGAACTGTTAAAGCAATCAGAGTGTAAGCTTTACGTATGATATATTCCGGGTTAAAACCATTATGTTGGCACAGGTGGAGTTTTTAAAATTTTAAAAACAACAAAACGTGTAATTGATTTCTTGGACATTAAAATGTAGATATTTTTAATGTTACAGTTATTGTAATTAATTAATATACAAACGCGTATAGAAATCAGGAGTCACTGATTTTGATAAAATCAATCGGCAACCACTATAAATCGACTCGTTACCGATTCACAACCAGAGAATACCGTAACGTTACCGGCAGTGATTATGACACCTTCGGAGCGGAACCTAGTTACGCCGGGTTACACCAACATCGACGAAGAACACTATGGTAAACCAACCATGTTGGACCGCGGCAAAACTCCTTTTCTGTTGTTAACCGGCAATCATCTTGTAAAAATTGCAGCCATATTCGAAAGTCCGATCGTGAAAGCATTATTTTTCTTCATTTATCGAATGCATATCAAAATGCAACATGCATCTAGCAACTGATGAAAAAAATGAAGAAGAAGAAAAACCCGCTTCAGCCAGATTATTTCCTTAAAGTCGCCATACTTGTTTGCTTGCAAGCACATTTTTACACTTACTATGGTAAAATGTCTACTACATTTTATGCTTGTATTGTCTAAAAATTAAGTAAGCGTTAAAAATCGAATTTATTAAGACTAAAGCGTGGGTTTGTGCAAAAATTATGCCCAAATTCAACAAAGCATTGGTTTGATATTGTTATATGTATTTAATGCAAACAGTCGGATACACCTTTAAAGTGTTTCCTAATGCTTCACCAACATGGCCAAGAGACACAGATATCACTGCAAATAGCTCTGGCGGCTTCTCAGTGGCAACTTTTCATGATGTCAATTTTCTTCAAACTTATGTTATCGAAGGCTTTATTATAACTCCCTCCCCCACCCCCTATCCATGCTACGTTTAAACATTTTAAATCAACGGAGCTTTGAAATTTGAATGTATTCAGTACTTGCCTGAGGCTTCATAAAAACTGAATTGAGATCGACCACGGTCAATGTTAAGTGTGTCTATATGCAAAGGTACAAGTACAAGATTTTTTAGATGTATCTGTGTGAAAAAGTACACATTTATAATTAAAGTCGAACAGTCATATCAGCTAACTTGACTTGATTAAGCAGATAGGAGGGGGAGGGGGTATTTTTTCTTAAGCTACAATTGTAACGATGGTCTTCCCTTTTAACAGCGCTCGGTGTTAAAGCATTTTCACAGTCCGGGTATTAGTCTTTTCCAATGTTGGATAATGTCTAGTGGAAGACGCACTTCTTTTTATGCCACAGATTGGTTTTATACATCAAAGAAATTGTCCTCGTATATATGTAGTATTCTATTATTATTATTATTATTATTATTATTATTATTATTATTATTGTCGTTGATGCTGTCTAGCCGAGCCCTCAAGATTCAAGCTGTTTGTGTCAGAGACCACTCCGTACAACTATTCCACCTCGTCATACGTGTACATCAACGATGTTACGCCTAAGGAGCATCAAGACAAGCATGCCATTACAGAGGTTATTTTAGGGGAAACACCGTTAAGATACATCGCTCTTGTTCGGGATAAGCCAGACAAACCCGATCACTACGTTTTATTGGTGGTTTGTGAGGCGCAGGTGTTTAAGGGTAAGTCGTTATTAAGAAGTTGTCAAATAATAAGCTAATGTGACTTTTGGGCCATCTTGTAAAGCCACTCTTAGTCTTTAAAATATGACGCTTCTTAAAACCTCTTATTGTCATGCAATCCTGTTAGTATACTCATAGGTACGCTCTTTTGACGTTTGACATTATTCATATCTTGCCTTATTTACTTTTATCAGTCGACTTTTAGACCAAATAAAACACATGTTTGACTTTTAGCCGCTGGTATGTATTCTACATATATGTACATGATTACTTTAACAGATGAAATAAATTTGATGTTAATACATTTTTCAATTATGAAAATATCTGAGTAGGTAAATAAGAAAATGTCCTATCAAAATTTACACAGATACTTAAATCTAATCTAATTCTAGACAAAGGCAAACAGGGTAAATGTAATTGTGACAAAAAAGAAAAAAGCATAAGTTATCGCCTTGGAACGTTCAGTCGGCTAAAAGACCGTCTGGGGTGCTTAAATCTGGTTTGCGGATCCCTCCAACCTCGCACTTCCTGAAGGTTTTTCTATCAAACAAACGGTGTAAATAAAAATATCCCGTCAGTAGTAGTTTGAAATAAAACAGCCCAAGTGCTGACGCATAATAATAAGAATTTAATGACGTCAAACAATGCAATGACGTCATATGCCAAAAGTGTCAAAAGTGAAATGTAAAAATACAAAAAAGTCATCGAATTTTAGAGAACAACCCAAACCAACAAAACATAATGTATTGTTATGAGTTTATAGGTAATACGTTTTAAAATAACATATCATAAAAAGCCGAGGATTTATCTGCAGTTGGAATATTTTAAAATAAAGGTAAAAATCCTGATGTTATACCTACTGTGCAATCTCACGTAAAGGGCATGGGAACTGCTCTAGTTATCTCACCTATATAAGGCACGACTAGAGATATGAAGAGACAAGAAATCCATCACTGACTGTACAATTATGGCTTGAAGTCACTGTTTCCATATAGTCTCAACGATTTGCTGGTCATCGTGTTATTTAAAAGCAATGAAAGTTCCTGACTGTAAAAGTGTCTATTGCAAACTATACAGTACAACAAAGGATTCACGGGTTGTAACCGTCAGCAGTCAATTTTCTGATAAGTTTTGTAAAGTGGCCAGAAAAGTTACTGAGACCCTTGGTTTTCTTTAACTTGTATGAAACATTTCCATAAAATGCAGGATGGCTTATGACTTTCTGCATAAGTGTTTTTTTATATTGCTATAATACTTGGAAGCAATAAAATCATTGAAAACGCCTTTCTTAATTTGTAAAAACGAAAGCCTTGTTGTAACAGTTTAGAACAAATAAACCGGTTTCTAGTAAGTTGTGATATTTAAATACCATAGGAGGTAGCGCGAGGTGAGTAACCGTCAAAATATGGATAATTCACAATACTAACATTGAAATCATCTCTCTTGTCATAGATTGTAGTAGTGACGTTGTCATTGAAAAATAGAGAAATCGTAAGTATTAACTGCAGAACAATTACAGTTTAAAGTACGAAACTTGTCTAAGTCTTCTGAAGAATTTGCAATAGACCAATTTCAGTTAATTCCTGAAATTTCATACACTTTGTCACAATATTTAACAACGTGATCACGAACGGCTGTAAGGCAAGAAGTAAGTAGTTTAGATATGTGAGTGGTCGTGCTAGAGCTGGCATTAGCAATAAATCATGACTTGTATGGTGTTTTGTAAAGCTTAGGAATCTGGTAGGTGAAGGAAGATTTTCTTGCTTTGATTCTATCTTGATATTGAAATAATGCAACATCTGTTTATGTTTCTCAATGTCTGTCTGAAAGTCAAGGTTGGTGCTAGTGCAAGAACTGGTGGTGGATAACTCAGCACTAAGTACATTTTATTTGAAAATTAACTAAACGGAAAAATTATGTGATGTCATAGGCCTAGTTTTTATACTTCTGTTTAATCGTTCGCGCAAAATCACTTAATACAACAGTGTATTTCTTCATGGCCAAGTCAATTCTACATTTTGTTTGAATCAGCCTGTAACAACTACCACTTCGAGCCCGACTGTTCGCAATGTCACTGTGATGGAGCACCGTGTAACAAGGCTTCTGGAATATGTCCTGGTGGCTGTACACCGGGGTGGAAGGGACACAAATGTGACCAAGGTAAGATGTATGCAACGTGATATAAACCAGGGTGGAAGAGACAAAGATGTGATAACGGTAAGTGGTATGCAACTTGATGTACACCGGGATGGAAGTGACAAAGATGTGACCAAGGTAAGTGGTATGCAACTTGATGTACACCGGAGGCGAAGATACAAAGATGTGACGAATGTAAGCAGTGCGCAACTTGTAAACACTGGGGCGGAAGGGACAAAGATGTGACAGAGTTAAGCGGTATGCAACTTGATGTACATCGCTGTGGATGGGACAAAGACATGACAAACGTAAGCGGTATACAATCTAATGTACAACGGAATGAAATGACAAAATGTGTCCAATGTAACCGGTATGCAACTTAATGTACACCGGGGTGGAAGGGACAAAAGTGTGACCAAGGTAAGCGGTATGCAACTTAATGTAAACCGGGGCGGAAGGGACAAAGACGTGACAAAGGTAAGCGGTATGAAATATAATGTTTACCAAAGTGATAAGACAAAAATGTGGCTTAGGTTAACAGTATGCAGCGTCTCTATCAGATTAATGCACTCATTATTAAAAGGAGCAAGTGTCATTAGATTATGGTAGGATAAATTCACTTTGCCTACGTAATAAGGAACCAAACTTTCATAAACGTATGGCCAGTCCTCTTAAAATCCACAACTTCGAGATAAAATCTAACCTTGTTATTTTAACACTTTATTGTCCACGAAGTGTGTGTCGTCTCTGGAATGGATATGGATATTTTCTGAGTAATGAACTTTGATTTAACGTGTAAGATATATGCTCCTGGATACCAAGGGTCGCACCGTGAAAAAAGGTAACACTGTTGGAAAAAGACAGACAGGTGGACATAAAAAACCGACAGAATGTTGGACAGACTGACTAAAAGACAGATATCCGGACAACAAAGATACAGATGTACGGGCAGACTAACATATAAGCAGAGTAAGAGAATCGTAAGATAGCTAATCAGGTTTATTTGCATATGACAAAGCATAAGTCTGGATTTTTTTTGTATCAAGTGTTAAATTAATTTAAAATCTTTAACCATCTTTCAAATCTTTGATTTCTATAGAGTTTGGAGAACTTCAGACTATTGTTAATTGCTGAAATATACGTTATTTATTTGCGTCACTAAAACGGAATATTTGGTTCTGTGTCATTTGCTTATGCAATAATGTAGCTTTGGTCAGGTTGCTTAAAAGTAGTTAATATAATATTTACTATTTTTTGTTTGTTCTGTAATAAAAAGGTATGTGTTATAACTTATATTGTCGGTGATCGGATGTGCTGTCCTTAGTAGACGTTTGTCTCATACCGAAACATATTTTCCTTTGAACAGAAAAACTTCAGCTAGAATTGCTTTTCTATCGCAGTACTTGTAAATGGTCTTCCTATCTTTGTAAGTACATATACAAACTTGCCTTTGCTTGTGTATTTTGCTTAAATATAATTTGGCACAAAGATGCGCATGGAAAGGGAATCGTATTCAATACCATTAAAAATATGAAAAATATTTCGTAAAACATAATTGTTCGCCAAGTTAAACCATACATTGATGCACGTCTGGTCTTATAATTGTAGAATGTACTGCTGGTACCTATGGCCCTGACTGCAAACATAATTGCGGGAAGTGTCGAAGCGATGACCCATGTGATATCTCTACTGGTCATTGTCCTGGCGGATGTATGCCGGGTTACAGTGGCGACACCTGTGAAGACGGTGAGATTGTTCATTCGTTCGGTAATAAGTGTCACAAACGGCGAAGTTTTTAATTTAGCAAATTTAAACAAAATAATATAAGATCGGACAATTGTATCAGTATACAACGTTATTTTTCCATGTGTATTTCTTTTACTTAAAACGGTTTTATGGTTTGGTTCAATAACATCAACCATGTCTTTAAATTTAATGAAACTTTTTTTTTCCCTCAATCAGAATATGAAAAATGAACTTTATTATATAATGTACATACATATAAATGAAAAACGTTTTTAAAAATCTCGTGTGATCATGAAAAGAAATAAAAAATCTTTCGGAAATGTTCGTGCAACGTTTTTACAGTATAATTAGTTGAATCATTTACGAATCATTGATTGTTTCTAAACAATTGTTTTCTAAACTTAGACAACATTTAAATGTTTTGGCGCAGAAAGTAGATTATTGGAGTGCGATACATAAGTATCCTATTCGATTCATATACTATCCTAACCTTTTTCCATTTCTGTTTTATAATACTCATTCTTCTTTTTGCATTGTAAAAACTACAGAATTGTATCGACACATTAGCTGTTAGTGTACAACTTTCACTGCATGTCATTTAAAACTGTCATAGATAAGGGAAAGCAACGTAACTGCCTGAGACATTGTCTCTTCATTGCGATACGTGTTCATGGACCTACAACCGTTATACGAGTCACGTTGCTTCCACTTAAAATGAATGCACAAAAAAGCAGCAAAATATTCATGCGCAAGCGTGCATTTGAACTCTTTTCTCCTGCGACATAGAAATTCCGCGGTAAAAATAGTTCTAACTGAAAATGTATTTATGATTGAGAAAAAGTGTTCAGTGTTATTAAAGGTACATAATAATTATCATTATTTTAAAATACATTCGTTATTTTAATCTCCAATAACAGCCTGTTCAAGCTCGTCCTATGGGGAGAACTGTTCTCGTGCATGTGGTCATTGCTATGGTGACGGTGCCTGTAATCACGTGACAGGCATTTGCCATTCCTGTGCAGCTGGTTATCATGGTGACATGTGCATGGCTGGTAAGAATCTTGAAATAGTTCATGAAGGTACTTTTTAACCTCTTAAAACAAATATGAACGCTAAAAGCAGTCCGTCTTGTTAAATGTATAATATTTCTAAGTCAACTTTTTGCCACAGATCAGTATATCTTTCCTTGACAAAAGAGTCCCCAGAGCTGGATATTTTATTTTGCGCGTTGCTGAAAATTTTCTTTATAAAAATGTTTTTTTTTTTTTTTTTTTTGTTAAAGGAAATTAAATTAAACAAAACATTTCTAATTTCTTTATAGCGTAAGCAAGTTGTGTAATACTGTTGTTTTTCAAAATAGGTTAAATATTGATCAAATACAGCTTACCGAAGATGCTTAAGAAATGAGGCCGTATGTCATCCAAGTAATTTACGTTTTTGGTATTTGACGTGTCGCAGATGAACCAGCGTTATATAAACAATGCATAATGACCAATTAACTTATTTTACTGACTGGTGTGCACGAAATCACAAACGTGTGATGAACCTTATAATTTCATGATTTTTACTTTCTAGTCAGTATGCGACAACAGGAATGGGCAAGGTTGTTCATTTACAATGACAACATCAAACGTTTTTAATTTCCATAATTTTTATCCTAGTTTTACAGTCGGCACAAATAATTCACATCTGCTCAATTTGTTGTAGAATGTACGCCTGGTAAATATGGCCCTGACTGCCAATATGACTGCGGGAACTGTGGAAGCGATGACCCATGTGATATCTCCAGTGGCCATTGCCATGGCGGGTGTATGCCGGGATACAGGGGTGACAAGTGTGAAGATGGTAAGAATGTTAGGTCGTTCGATAATAAGCGTCTGAAACCGCTATGGTTTTATTTAAGCAAAATAAAAACATAAGCAAAATGAAAATACACCAAATATAAACTAATAATATAAATAAACAACTACATGATATAGATTATTTCGTCTAGTTATTTTTCGTTCAAGGTATTTTATGATTTTGGTATATAATTGCTTTTGGCGACTTCCGTGTTTAATAGTGATCTAAGTTACAATATTCTTTGAAACCTCGCTAATAAGACAACCGGGGCTCCTTTAAGAATTTGCTCCACAGAACGAGGGGTCATATATCATATTATAATTCAATGCTATAAGCCATAGAACAAGTATTAAAATCACGCACTCAATACGTTCGCAAGTCGAGTCTACCAAAGTATTTTTGAATATTAAGTCAGTGACAAAGTGACTACTCAAAAAGGCTGTGTCTCTATAAGCGTGGATAGAAAAGTCCTAGATTTCTCATCGGTTCTGAAATAAGTGTCAAAGGTCCCACATAGAGCAAGGAAGTCCTCTTTACGTGGTTTGGGTACAATGAAATATAGAAGAGAGAAACGGTCCACCAATGCCAAAACATGACTGAAATCATATGTATTTAGAATAGTATTGACTGATAGACCTATGGTGTTTTGTTCGGTTCTCTTAATTTATGGCTGTAAAGGTATAATTTATTTTGTAAGTTTACATGTAATGTGTCAGAGTTTGTTATTTTATCTGTATGCCAGTCTATTTACAAACGATAATAATGAAGACATAATAACCAGATGTGCAACTGCATAGTCTTTAATTGCTATCATCGGTTATGTTTGTAACCTGCAACCTCTTTTTTATTGAAATTCATTTTCTCTTTTTAAAATGCGGAATAGAACATGCACATATAATTGTGCATTTTATTTTTAAACATTACTACTTCTTTTACGAAGGGTTGATTTTTGTGAGTTAGCTAATCAAGTTCAAGTGCAAATGACAATTTATGAATCTGGATTTTTGATATCAAGAGTTTAATTAATTTAAAATCTTCATCATCCTTTCACATCTATGATTTCTATAGAGTAAGAATAACCTTAGGCTGTTGTTAATTGCTGAAATATACGTTATTCATTTGCGTCAGTAAAACAATAGTCAATCAACACTGACTGGTTAAGTAGTAATGCATTCATTTAAACACATTTGCAAAGCGGAATATGTGTTGTTTTTATTTGCTTTTGCAATACTGTTGCTTTAGCCAGGTTGCTTAAAATAGTTAGCATAATGTTAACGATTTTTTGTTTGTTTTGTAATTTAAAAATATGTGTTATATTGTCAGTGATCTGATATGTTGTCCTTAGTAGGCGTTAGTCTCATACTGATACATATTTTCTTTTAATCAGATACTCCAGCTAGAATTGCTTTTCTGTCATTATTTGTAAATGGTCTTCCTGTCTTTGTTAGTACACATAGAAAATTGCTTTTGCTTGTGTATTTTGCTTTAATATAATTTGATATAAATATGCGCATGGAAAGGAAATCTTATTCAACACAATTAAATAGGAAGAGTGTTTCGTCAAACATAATTGTTCGCCAAGTTAAACCATACATTGATGCACGTCTGGTCTTATAATTGTAGAATGTACTGCTGGTACCTATGGCCCTGACTGCAAACATAATTGCAGGAAGTGTCGAAGCGATGACCCATGTGATATCTCTACTGGTCATTGTCCTGGCGGATGTATGCCGGGTTACAGTGGCGACACATGTGAAGACGGTGAGATTGTTCATTCGTTCGGTAATAAGTGTCACAAACGGCGAAGTTTTTAATTTAGCAAATTTAAACAAAGTGAGATAAAATCGGACAATTGTATCAGTATACAACGTTATTTTTCCATGCGTATTTCTTCTACTTAAAACGGTTTTATGGTTTGGTTCAATAACATCAACCATGTCTTTAAATTTAAATAAACTTGAAACTTTTTTTCCCTCAATCAGAATATGAAAAATGAACTTTATTATATAATGTACATACATATAAATGAAAAACGTTTTTAAAAATCTCGTGCGATCATGAAAAGAAATAAGAATCTTTCGGAAATGTTCGTGCAACGTTTTTACAGTATAATTAGTTGAATCATTTACGAATAATTCATTGTTTCTAAACAATTGTTTTCTAAACTTAGACAACATTTAAATGTTTTGGCGCAGAAAGTAGATTATAGGAGTGCGATACATAAGTATCCTATTCGATTCATATATTATCCTAATTTTTTTCCATTTCTGTTTTATAATACTCATTCTTCTTTTTGAA
Source organism: Sinonovacula constricta (assembly GCA_007844125.1). Classification (NCBI taxonomy): domain Eukaryota; kingdom Metazoa; phylum Mollusca; class Bivalvia; order Cardiida; family Solecurtidae; genus Sinonovacula; species Sinonovacula constricta. Next base: position 55,633,399 of record CM017558.1, read on the forward strand.
TTGTATTAACTACAGAATTGTATCGACACATTAGCTGTTAGTGTAAAACTTTCACTGCATGTCATTTAAAACTGTCATAGATAAGGGAAAGCAACGTAACTGCCTGAGACATTGTCTCTTCATTGCGATACGTGTTCATGGACCTACAACCGTTATACGAGTCACGTTGCTTCCACTTAAAATGAATGCACAAAAAAGCAGCAAAATGTACGTGCGCAACTCTTTTCTCCTGCGACATAGAAATCCCGCGGTAAAAATAGTTCTAACTGAAAATGTATTTATGATCGAGAAAAAGTGTTCAGTGTTATTAAAGGTAACAATAATTATCATTATTTTAAAATACATTCGTTATTTTAATCTCCAATAACAAGCCTGTTCAAGCTCGTCCTATGGGGAGAACTGTTCTCATGCATGTGGTCATTGCTAAAGAAAAGCGTCCCTTTATCGGAGTATACCCGCTTAGTGAGGTGGTCCTTTAGCAAGGTTTTATTGTATATGTTTTAATTATCAAATTGCTTTTGGCGTCTTCAATGTTTTATAATGATCTAATTTACAATATTCTGTAAACCTATATATTTTGATAATAACTAAAACAGTAAGCGATCACAATTTTAGTTTACGTAAGTATTATTTTTTACGATACTGGTTGAATATGTTTTCTTATTTATACCTATATATATATATATATAAGTAAGACTGGATGATATCAAATACAACCTACTTGTGTGCATAAAATATTCCCATGCATAACCTTTGTCACTACAAATATAACATTTTTACCTCTAGCATAAGCAACTCTGCAACAAAGTTACCTACAATGTCCCTTCAATGAAAGATATAAATTTATGTTTAAGTATTTACTTCTTGTGTTGTGTAACACTGAATCCGACAAGTAGCAGCCTAGTTTTAACTATCTCAATAAACCATGAAACTAAGGACTTTAATTTCAAACTGTTTGCTCTCCCTACAATTTGCCATATTTGGCCTTTGATTTTTAACAAATGGTAAATATATTGTTTCGTTAAAAAAAACTTTATATAATCCGATTTTGAATTTACATTCATCATATTCCATCGGTTCCATTAACCGCCATGAGAAGTCATTGAAAACTGATTTTTTTATTTTATTTTAAATATTTGTTGAACCATTTTATTTGGTTTTATTCGATTTGCAGGATAATAAAACTAAATATTATTTCTCATCGGGACTCATCCATCATACATCTTTAGGCTCATAATAAGGTATCTCCTTAAGCAGTTTTCCACGCAAAAAACCTCGATAACCTCTTTATTATTAATGAACCCTTTTTAATACAACAAGGAGCAATTCCGACGTGTCGTTATGCATTATGATCACTTAACGCATTGTTCGTTTCGGAACTATTGCTCTTCGTTATTTTTAACACATGCTTGTCCGGAAAACTCCCTTTTTCTAAATGAAATTCTTTTCTGGTATGAATCATTTGAATGCGCATTGTGTTTTGACATTCAGGCATCTAATGTTATTCTAAAGTAATTATATTGTGAAATAAATTCAAAAGTATTTATTTATAGTTTTGCTTCAATAAGATACTAAGATATGGTAAGTTTTATGGTTCGTCATGGTATATGAGGTTTTACTAAAACAGCAGTGGTTGTAAGAGTTTAAATACAATTCGCACTAGGTTTGTGACCTCTCTAGACAAATAACGTAGAAAACATCATTTTAATCGTCATAAACTATAACGATGGAACATGCTATTACATAAAACATTTGTTTGCCAGAGATCTGCGAAGCCAATACCTACTCGGTTGACTGCGTGCCCTGTGGTCATTGTTTACAAGGAGACGCATGTGACGTAGTGACCGGATACTGCCCGAGAGGTTGCGAAACAACCCACATTGGAGATCATTGTGTCGTTCCTAAAGCCCATGTACATCTGGAAAGTGTTCTCATTGGCTTTGGCATCTGCGTAGGGCTGATAGCCCTGATAGCCTTGATCGTAATCGGGTAATTTACAAAATATCAGACCAGTATGAAATCGTGGCAGTAGAAATATTAAAAACAAAACAAACAACAATCTCTTACACTTGTGTTATGATTATATATTTTACAAGTTATCTTTTGCTTTACCAATCAAAAGTCAGTTATATACGCGTATTTTAAAGTAAAACAATGACATTGTGTATCAATGTTCTTAAGTAAGATGAAATTAAAATTGTTTCGTATTGCAGATAATGAATGAACACATTTTTCAGGATCAAACATACTCTGCGAACACGTCAATTGACGAGTAATGAACCAACAGTTACTGCAGTTTGTCAAGAGCAATCGGTGTGCGAGGAACAAAGACATTCTCTGATTTTTGATGACCAGTCGATGTACGTGGAAATAAGACATGTCTCGGAATGTCCGGACAACGGTAACACTGTATCACAGTAGACTTACATCCAGGAGGTGGGATCTATGGGGTGAAGTATTTCAATACTTTCCTACACACTGAGAAATTGCCTGCTACACACCGAAAAGAATATATCCATGCATTCGACTAATTAAAGAGCACGTAGCACGTGGTAATTTGATAATATTTGACAGCTCCGACAAATGGCGAATTTGAAATTGTGTGTTTTCGGCCAATCAAGTTTTACATGATTTTATGGTATTATGCATTGACAGTTTACGAATCCTTTGACGGATAGTACCTTGTGTAATCAACTAAGGTGACAAACCTTCAGCTATTTTTGTAAATAGTAATTGTTTGTAATCAGTTCTTTGCACGGCCATTTAATGGCGATGCAGGTGCTTACTGAAAGTAGTATCACTTTGATCATTTATATTGACACTGTGTATTAAGAGATTTGTAAACCGCACCATGTCGTTCCGTTTGCTGAATAGTTTCAAGGCGGCAAATGCTGGCTTTGCTCTAGTTTCATAACATGTCGTCTTGATAGAGTTGTGTATTTTCGAATATGTGTACTTTTGTCACCACATTTCAATGTATGTTGAAATCCTCATTGATTACAAAAAAAGACAAATGTGTTTTTTTTAATTTTACAGCGATAAAGAAAGTTAATTCATTTATAAAAAGAAAAAATATTTAAGTACTTAATGGACTTAATGCAATCTGGAAATTTGCGGATTTTCCATACGAATATGATATATCATTTGTTTTTCTGAGTGTGTATTTTGAGATTTCTTGAACTGATTGCAATACGTAAATAATTATGCAATATCAAGAGTGTTGTGAGATAGTTATTTTTGATGCGGAAACTACGTAAATATCTCTTTTTTACGTTTTTGTCAACTTTATCTTTATTGGTTTAATGGACTAAATAACTAATTGTGAACAATCGTTTAATGTGGTTAATTAAAGGAACTATAATATGAATTAGATCATTTTCTATTTAAGAAGAATTCCTAAATCTTTCCTTTTCGTTTTTCTACAGTACGTTTTAAGTAAATTTTTATTTAAATATTTCTTATGTGTTGTAAGTTTTATCATATGAATGAATAATGTATGTATAGACTTTTACTCAATATCGAGATACTTGATCTTCGTGTTGTCGATCGTGTAGTCAGAGTTGATTGATTCACGTCCGTAATACATAAATATTACGTTATGTTAAAGTACGTATTGAAATGCTTTATTAAAACCAGAAAGTGGACATGTATATTCATGTTAAGTTTGTTGATATTTTGCTTTAACATAGAACAAGAAAAGACACGGATGCGCCGTAGAGAGTATGCGCTTTAATAAAAAGGTGACTTTCTTGGGATCCAAACACTCTCTTAAACTGTTGATCCATTACGCTAATTTGTAATAGTAAGGAGTCGTAACATTGATGAGAGACTAGCAGCTACTTTGATTTCTTCCATGTTGTTTGCTACATCTGTAATTGTTGACATCGACTTACTTGGTTTCTTTTGTTGACCAAGACCTAAACAGCTGCAAATATCAGTTAACGCCTGCTGTCTTTTATTATTGCAAACAACACTTTATTTTGCAAATAACACTGTTAAAACCAGAAATTCTGGGTTTTATTCTCTTTAAATCGTCTCACAAAACAGGTGCGATTTCAAATTATTGCCTGCAACACTATAATCACCAACAATGCATTTCAGAAAAGGCACCGCTCTCCAGACCATCCAAAATAACCTACTTCCAATTAAAGGGGGTTGGGGCTTTCATTTGTGTCCCTTACTGCTGTGAACATTTTTTTCTCTAACCATTTGCTTTAACTAATTAAGGAGAACAGCCGTCAGAAATAAGTGGGTGTTTCTTCTGTCGTATTGCAAAAGTACATTGGTTATTATTTTTAACCTTATACCAATTTCACATGAAGTATTGTTTGAACCGTTACCAATATTTCACACATATATCTTTCCGATAGTTTATAAGTTTTCCTTAAATGGTTTATCAGAAAATGTCCCATTTTGACATGTTGTGTTGTATATTTTTATTCATTCCAGCTTCAGTGTAAATGTGTAAGCGCATAGGTTAGTAATATTTTAACCATTGTTTTTCTCTTTTATGCTTAATTTTTATAACCCCACTCACCTTTTAAAAAATAAAAAGATTTCATCAGTGTGTATTTTATTTCTAGATTAAGAAGGTTCCTTTAAACATTAGTTAGATCAAGATTCATGATTTTATAACAGGTCATTTTCTATTCAATGTTATATAGTCTCCTCTAATATTGTACTTTTGCTTTCATTTGAATTTAGGTTTCCATATAGTTTAATGCTGTCATATTGTCAAAATCATAGTCGATGCTCAGACCTAGTATTTTCCGCTTTGTTTGATTGCTATAATACAGAATTTATTTTCACTTTTCTACATAAGCTTTGTAATATCATAGTTTACTTTCAGTTTAATGAATAAAGCCTCAGTAAAACCACTGTACTCCATCTTCACTCACTTGACCACGACCATTACAACATATCTCAATAAGCACACCTGACATCAAGTGTCATTTATGCTAAATATATATATATGTACACAATGTTTTATGTGTAAAACAATCTATGTTTAATTGCACAGACATTCCATGTGCTTAGAACAGTGTGGGAATAGCATTTTGAGAATGTTTAAACGATAACTGCGAGTCTTTTATGGAAATACATTATGGATATATTATAGTAGATTTTTTCCCATAGCATAAACCGTGACGTTGAGAGATTTTGAAGGTTTTGAATGTAGTATTAAGTTGTTGTTTTGCGAGTACATAATGCATGTATGCCAGCAAGCACTTTGTTTCAAGACCAAGGAAGCGGACATTCAGGGACACGCATGGACCTATACATGCGTACATCCATACACGTTTGCCAGCAAGAATCTAGCTCCAGTCCCGTGGGTATAAGCAGGCAGTCAAGGGCACGCAATGACGCTACCGTCATTGCCCCAAAATAAAAATCTGAAGCAGGAATTCACTTAGCAATGTGATGAACCATCATATTGCTCTGTGAAAATAGTACAGAACTGCAGCATTTTGTGTTCGAAGGCATCACTGTGCTTAGGTTTTAAGCTGTTTTCATAAGAAGTATATTAAATGAATAAAACAGAATGCTCACGAATAACAACCGTAGAAATCAGAAGTGGTCCACATTTTTTTTTAATTCTTACTATATTCCTATTACAATCAGTGAAATGAAGCATCTGAAGATAAGAAACTATTAAATACACATATAATAATTGTAATGATAATAATAATAATCACATGTTTCACTGTTGTAAATGATATTCATTTAAAATTGTAATTTACAAGAGTAAACAGACCCCGTGGCAGAAAAACTATATTTTTTTAGAAATCCTTGAATTGCTTGACAAAAACTTCGGCACTTCCTTTTGTTTAATATTTGCATGTTACCTATCAGCAAGTGAAATGCCGTTAAGGAGTTTTACGTCAAATATTTAATAATCAATCACGCATATCTTGGCGCTACGTAATCGGTAATTTCGATGAAGCTTCGCAACGATAACGTCATAAAGATGACATTTTATAAAAAAAACTTATTTGAAAAACATGATATATTAAACATAGACTTGGTCGAAGTTTTCGGATCAGATTTAAAATGTAAAAAGGGATTTCCATTTGAATGTTTTATTGATTACTCAAAATTTCCAATATTGTAAGAAGAAGCAAATACTGTATTTGAGAAACGTTTAACAAATTATATACTTGTCTTATATAAAATTATATTTTTATTCACAGTTATTAAATTAAATTAACAGTTAAATTTTATTAATTTCACATAATAATAAAAACAGGCGCCATTTATTGTGGATTTTTAAAAGATAACAGTTAAATTCGCCAGATGTTCGCCTTACTAAAATCTACAACACACTTGAAGGAAATTATTGTTTCAAACTGTTGTTTTTTTCCTTTTGACATTTATTGTCCATGAACCCGGTAAAGAGAATGCACACACACACACACACACATACACATACATGCACGCATTCACCCGTTCACAACGCATTGGAAGCCAATGACAGTTGAACAATTCAAAAAGTTACTTTTAAACGAACGTTTATAAAAACAAATCCAAATATGACCTGGCATTCGTTTTCTATTTAAGATCGTTTACCCAGCAGGATTATAGAGCCAATATTTTATGGCGTCGAATCCCATTTGTCGATGATTTACGTTTTTCGGTGTTAAACTACTAGACGGAAGCAAAGCTTGATGTTTTTAATCGCCAACAAATCCTTCACTCTGATCGTGCAGAAAAAGTGATCATGTGATGGTCCTTCAGGCCAAGATAATAAACTGGAGTATGGTAGGAAAGTTTATATGCTATTAACAAAAAGATAAACTGGAGAACAAAAGCTCGTAATGTTCACAGTAAGTATTATTTTTCTCTAAAAGTCAAAAGGAATATAATGAAATTATGAGCAGTAATGTATCTTACATTTTTTTCTTTTGAGATAAAACATGCTAATAATTCTGTTAATATTTGTTTTGAATAATTATTATGACAAGCTGCATGATATTACATTAATGTGATTTTGCCCATTGTTACCTTTATGTTTGTTTTGATTTGTTATGTAGCGCCCAACAAATTACTGACAAATGATGGACATATTGGCAGCCATATTTGTTGGAGGCAAACCTCATCCAAATGTCTGTGTAGAACGCCTATTAACTGAAAAACTTCGTTATTACATTGCAACTTGACACATGTTTCTTTTAACTGTTTTATACAGCTGGAAAAGCAAATTATAATCCATCATCCCATAATGAATGATTATCTTTTGTTACAGATAAACTTCATTGACAAAAACCTACAATTTGCCATATTTGGCCTTTGATTTTTAACAAGTGGTAAAAATATTGTTTCGTTAAAAAAACTTTATATAATCCGATTTTGAATTTACATTCATCATATTCCATCGGTTCCATTAACCGCCATGAGAAGTCATTGAAAACTGATTTTTTATTATTTTATTTTAAATATTTGTTATTTTGTTGAACCATTTTATTTGGTTTTATTCGATTTGCAGGATAATAAAACTGAATATTATTTCTCATCGGGACTCATCCATCATACATCTTTAGGCTCATAATATGGTATCTCCTTAAGCAGTTTTCCACGCAAAAAACCTCGATAACCTCTTTATTATTAATGAACCCTTTTTAATACAATAAGTCGAGCAATTCCGACGTGTCGTTATGCATTAAGTTATGATCACTTAACGCATTGTTCGTTTCGGAACTATTGCTCTTCGTTATTTTTAACACATGCTTGTCCGGAAAACTCCCTTTTTCTAAATGAAATTCTTTTCTGGTATGAATCATTTGAATGCGCATTGTGTTTTGACATTCAGGCATCTAATGTTATTCTTAAGTAATTATATTGTGAAATAAATTCAAAAGTATTTATTTATAGTTTTGCTTCAATAAGATACTAAGATATGGTAAGTTTTATGGTTCGTCATGGTATATGAGGTTTTACTAAAACAGCAGTGGCTGTAAGAGTTTAAATACAGTTCTCACTAGGTTTGTGACCTCTCTAGACAAATAACGTAGAAAACATAATTTTAATCGTCATAAACTATAACGATGGAACATGCTATTAAATAAAACATTTGTTTGCCAGAGATCTGCGAAGCCAATACCTACTCGGTTGACTGCGTGCCCTGTGGTCATTGTTTACAAGGAGACGCATGTGACGTAGTGACCGGATACTGCCCGAGAGGTTGCGAAACAACCCACATTGGAGATCATTGTGTCGTTCCTAAAGCCCATGTACATCTGGAAAGTGTTCTCATTGGCATTGGCATCTGCGTAGGGCTGGCCCTGATAGCCTTGATCGTAATCGGGTAATTTACAAAATATCAGACCAGTATGAAATCGTGGCAGTAGAAATATTAAAAACAAAACAAACAACAATCTCTTACACTTGTGTTATGATTATATATTTTACAAGTTATCTTTTGCTTTACCAATCAAAAGTCAGTTATATGAGCGTATTTTAAAGTAAAACAATGACATTGTGTATCAATGTTCTTAAGTAAGATGAAATTAAAATTGTTTCGTATTGCAGATAATGAATGAACACATTTTTCAGGATCAAACATACTCTGCGAACACGTCAATTGACGAGTAATGAACCAACAGTTACTGTAGTTTGTCAAGAGCAATCGGTGTGCGAGGAACAAAGACATTCTCTGATTTTTGATGACCAGTCGATGTACGTGGAAATAAGACATGTCTCGGAATGTCCGGACAACGGTAACACTGTATCACAGTAGACTTACATCCAGGAGGTGGGATCTATGCGTTGAAGTATTTCAATACTTTCCTACACACTGAGAAATCGCCTGCTACACACCGAAAAAATATATCCATGCATCCGACTAATTAAAGAGCACGTAGCACGTGGTAATTTGATAACATTTGACAGCTCCGACAAATGGCGAATTTGAAATTGTGTGTTTTCGGCCAATCAAGTTTTACATGATTTTATGGTATTATGCATTGACAGTTTACGAATCCTTTGACGGATAGTACATTGTGTAATCAACTAAGGTGACAAACTTTCAGCTATTTTTGTAAATAGTAATTGTTTGTAATCAGTTCTTTGCACGGCCATTTAATGCCGATGCAGGTGCTTACTGAAAGTAGTATCACTTTGATCATTTATATTGACACTGTGTATCAAAAGTTTCAAGGCGGCAAATGCTGGCTTTGCTCTAGTTTCATAATATGTCGTCTTGAAAGAATTGTGTATTTTCGAATATGTGTACTTTTGTCTAAAGACCACATTTCAATATATGTTGAAATCCTCATTGATTACAAAAAAGACAAATGTGTTTTTTTAATTTTACAGCGATAAAGAAAGTTAATTCATTTATAAAAAGAAAAAATATTTAAGTACTTAATGGACTTAATGCAATCTGGAAATTTGCGGATTTTCCATACGAATATGTTATATCATTTGTTTTTCTGAGTATGTATTTTGAGATTTCTTGAACTGATTGCAATACGTAAATAATTATGCAAACCCTTTTTTTATTCCTTTCTTGTTCTTAACACGTTCATAATCGTTCAAATGTACATGCTTAATATGGTAATGTTGTGCCTCTAAGCAAGCATTAAAGCTCGATCGGTGTTCTACTTTTAGCTTTTGCTAGCGAGGAAGGATAAAACATTTAGCATTCATTCATTTTGTTTAGATATTTTCTATATGAAATCGCTGCAGTTCAGTTCTTAGAAATGCTTGATAAAATAATTCACAAATCTTAACTAATATCAACTATTATTTTCAAAGAGTGTTGTGAGATAATTATTTTTGATGCGAAAACTACGTAAATATCTTTTTTTAACGTTTTTGTCAAACTTATCTTTATTGGTTTAATGGACTTAATAATTGTGAACAATCGTTTAATGTGGTTAATTAAAGGAACTATAATATTAATTAGATCATTTTCTATTTAAGAAGATTTCCTAAATCTTTCCTTTTCGTTTTTCTACAGTACGTTTTAAGTAATTTTTTATTTATTTTTTTTTTATGTGTTGTAAGTTTTATCATATGACTGAATAATTTATGTATAGACTTTTACTCTATATCGACATACTTGATCTTCGTGTTGTCGATCGTGTAGTCAGAGTTGATTGATTCACGTCCATAAGACATAAATATTACGTTACGTTAAAGTACGTATTGAAATGCTTTATTAAAACCAGAAAGTGGACATGTATATTCATGCTAAGTTTGTTGATATTTTGCTTTAACATAGAACAAGAAAAGACACGGATGCGCCGTAGAGAGTATGCGCTTTAATAAAAAGGTGACTATCTTTGGATCCAAACACTCTCTTAAACTGTTGATCCATTACGCTAATTTGTAATAGTAAGGAGTCGTAACTTTGATGAGAGACTAGCAGCTACTTTGATCTCTTCCATGTTGTCTGCTACATCTGTAATTGTTGACATAGACTTACTTGGTTTCTTTTGTTGACCAAGACCTAAACAGCTGCAAATATCAGTTAATGCCTGCTGTCTTTTATAATTGCAATCTACACTTTATTTTGCAAATAACACTGTTAAAACCGGAAATTCTGGGTTTTAGTCTCTTTAAAACGTCTCACAAAACAGCTGCGATTTCAAAATATTGCCTGCAACACTATAATCACCAAAAATGCATTTCAGAAAAGGCACCGCTCTCCAGACCGGCCTAAATAACCTACTTCCAATTAAAGGGGGTTGGGGCTTTCATTTGTGTCCCTTACTGCTGTGAACATTTTTTCTGTAACCATTTGCTTTAACTAATTAAGGAGAACAGCCGTCAGAAATAAGTGGGTGTTTCTTCTGTCGTATTGCAAAAGTACATTGGTAATTATTTTTAACCTTATACCAATTTCACATGAAGTATTGTTTGAACCGTTACCAATATTTCACACATATATCTTTCCGATAGTTTATAAGTTTTTCTTAAATGGTTTATCAGAAAATGCCCCATTTTGACATGTTGTATATTTTTATTCATTCCAGCTTCAGTGTAAATGTGTTAGCGCATAGGTTAGTAATATTTTTACCATTGTTTTTCTCTTTTATGCTTAACTTTTATAACCCCACTCCCCTTTAAAATGATTTCATCAGTGTGTATTATATTTCTAGATTAAGAAGGTTCCTTTAAACAGGAGTTTAAGATTCAAGATTCATGATTTTATAACAGGTCATTTTCTATTCAATGTTATATAGTCTCCTCTAATATTGTACCTTTGATTTCATTTGAATAAAGGTTTCCATGTAGTTTAATGCTGTCATGTTGTCAAAATCAAAGTCGATGCTCAGACCGAGTAGTTTCCGCTTTGTTTTATTGCTATAATACAGAATTAATTTTCACTTTTCTACATAAGCTTTGTTATATCATAGTTTACTTTCAGTATTATGAATAAAGCCTCAGTAAAAGCACTGTACTCCATCTTCACTCACTTGACCACGACCATAACAAACTATCTCAATAAGCACACGTGACATCCATTGTCATTTATGCCAAATATATATATAATACAATAGCATTTTGAGAATGTTTAAACGATAACTGCAAGTCTTTTATGGAAATACATTATGGATATATTATGGTAGATCTTTTCCCATAGCATAAACCGTGACGTTGTGAGGTTTTAAAGGTTTTGAATGTAGTATTAAGTTGTTGTTTTGATAGTACATAATGAATTTCTAAAACAATACAGTAATAGAAAATTCATGCCAGAGATTAAATTACTTCATGGATGTTTAATCGTCATGTAAAACGAAGTTTGAGTTTACGCCAACACTGACCGTAGCGCCACATCGCCTTTTGAGCCATACTGGGAAATATACTGCCCAACCTGCACTCACCGAATCTTCTGACCGGATGACTTCTAGTGATCTGCAAGGGACCAAAAGCCAGCCAAAATTGCGTTTAAGTAGAATATCCAGTTAGGCAATAAATGTATGCCAGCACGCACTTCGCAAGACCAAGGAGGCGGACATTCAAGGGCATGCATGGACCTATACATGCGTACGTCCATACACGTTTGCCAGCAAGAATCGGGTTCCAGCCCCATGGGTATTAGCAGGCAGTCGAGGGCACGCAATGACGCTGTCGTCATTGCCCCAAAATAAAAATCTGAAGCAGGAATTCACTTAGCAATGTGATGAACCATCATATTGCTATGTGAAAATAGTACAGAACTGCAGCATTTTGTGTTCGAAGGCATCACTGTGCTTAGGTTTTGAGCTGTTTTCATAAGAAGTATATTAAATGAATAAAACAGAATGCTCACGAATAACAACCGTAGAAATCAGAAGTGGTCCACATTTTTTTATAATTCTTACTATATTCCTATTACAATCAGTGAAATGAAGCATCTGAAGATAAGAAACTATTAAATACACATATACTAATTGTAATGATAATAATAATAACATGTTTCACTGTTGTAAATGATATTCATTTAAAATTGTAATTTACAAGAGTAAACAGACCCCGTGGCAGAAAAACTATATTCTTTTAGAAATCCTTGAATTGCTTGACAAAAACTTCGGCACTTCCTTTTGTTTAATATTTGCGTGTTACCTATCAGCAAGTGAAATGCCGTTAAGGAGTTTAACGTCAAATATCTTAATAATCAATCACGCATATCTTGGCTCTACGTAATCGGTAATTTCGATGAAGCTTCGCACCGATAACGTCATAAAGATGACATTTTATAAAAAAAAAAAACTTATTTGAAAAACATGATATATTAACATAGACTTGGTCGAAGTTTTCGGATCAGATTTAAAATGTAAAAAGTGATTTCCATTTGAATGTTTTATTGATTACTCAAAATTTCCAATATTGTAAGAAGAAGCAAATACTGTATTTGAGAAACGTTTAACAAATAATATACTTGTCTTATATAAAATTATATTTTTATTCACAGTTATTAAATTAACAGTTAAATTTTATTAATTTCACATAATAATAAAAACAGGCGCCATTTATTGTGGATTTTTAAAAGATAACAGTTAAATTCGCCAGAAGTTCGCCTTACTAAAATCTACAACACACTTGAAGGAAATTATTGTTTCAAACTGTTGTTTTTTTTCCTTTTGACATGTATTGTCCATGAACCATGTAAAGAGAATGCACACACACACACACACACACACATACATGCACGCATTCACCCGTTCACAACGCATTGGAAGCCAATGACAGTTGAACAATTCAAAAAGTTACTATTAAACGAACGTTTATAAAAACAAATCCAAATATGACATGGCATTCGTTTTCTATTTAAGATCGTTTACCCAGCAGGATTATAGAGCCAATATTTTATGGCGTCGAATCCCATTTGTCGATGATTTACGTTTTTCGGTGTTAAACTACAAGACGGAAGCAAAGCTTGATGTTTTTAATCGCCAACAAATCCTTCACTCTGATCGTGCAGAAAAAGTGATCATGTGATGGTCCTTCAGGCCAAGATAATAAACTGGAGTATGGTAGGAAAGTTTATATGCTATTAACAAAAAGATAAACTGGAGAACAAAAGCTCGTAATGTTCACAGTAAGTATTATTTTTCTCTAAAAGTCAAAAGGAATATAATGAAATTATGAGCAGTAATGTATCTTACATTTTTTTCTTTTGAGATAAAACATGCTAAATTCTGTTAATATTTGTTTTGAATAATTATTATGACAACCTGCATGATATTACATTAATGTGATTTTGCCCATTGTTACCTTTATGTTTGTTTTGATTTGTTATGTAGCGCCCAACAAATTACTGACAAATGATGGACATATTGGCAGCCATATTTGTTGGAGGCAAACCTCATCCAAATGTCTGTGTAGAACGCCTATTAACTGGAAAACTTCGTTATTACATTGCAACTTGACACATGTTTCTTTTAACTGTTTTATACAGCTGGAAAAGCAAATTATAATCCATCATCCCATAATGAATGATTATCTTTTGTTACAGATCAACTTCATTGACAAAAACTCCATGAGTCGAGAGGAATAATATGTACAATGTTGTGTGAAGAGAAACATATGGCGCTAAAGACTTACAAAAATAGTGATTGACCCACCTAGTATCTGACTTTAATCCAATAAATAAAGTCAAACCTGTTTACCTCAAGACATACGGAATCATGACATTAAGATGAAAAAATATGCCGGTCGCTTCATATAATAAAACTACTTTCACTGTTTTAAAACAGTTTGTTTACACGTTGCATTGAGATTTCGTTTTAGAGATGAGCTTAATTCAACAAATAAAGACTCAACAAAGATACATATAGCTACTGACGTTGATTAGTGTCTATATTGGACAGTTCTAGCTGTACAACTAGGTAATGAATGACCTGAACTTCTAGCTGTACAACTAGGTAATGAATGACCTGAACTTCTAGCTGTACAACTAGGTAATGAATGACCTGAACTTCTAGCTGTACAACTAGGTAATGAATGACTTGAACTTCTAGCTGTACAACTAGGTAATGAATGACCTGAACTTCTAGCTGTACAACTAGGTAATGAATGACCTGAACTTCTAGCTGTACAACTAGGTAATGAATGACCTGAACTTCTAGCTGTACAACTAGGTAATGAATGACTTGAACTTCTAGCTGTACAACTAGGTAATGAATGACCTGAACTTCTAGCTGTACAACTAGGTAATGAATGACCTGAACTTCTAGCTGTACAACTAGGTAATGAATGACCTGAACTTCTAGCTGTACAACTAGGTAATGAATGACTTGAACTTCTAGCTGTACAACTAGGTAATGAATGACCTGAACTTCTAGCTGTACAACTAGGTAATGAATGACCTGAACTTCTAGCTGTACAACTAGGTAATGAATGACTTGAACTTCTAGCTGTACAACTAGGTAATGAATGACCTGAACTTCTAGCTGTACAACTAGGTAATGAATGACCTGAACTTCTAGCTGTACAACTAGGTAATGAATGACCTGAACTTCTAGCTGTACAACTAGGTAATGAATGACCTGAACTTCTAGCTGTACAACTAGGTAATGAATGACTTGAACTTCTAGCTGTACAACTAGGTAATGAATGACCTGAACTTCTAGCTGTACAACTAGGTAATGAATGACCTGAACTTCTAGCTGTACAACTAGGTAATGAATGACTTGAACTTCTAGCTGTACAACTAGGTAATGAATGACCTGAACTTCTAGCTGTACAACTAGGTAATGAATGACTTGAACTTCTAGCTGTACAACTAGGTAATGAATGACCTGAACTTCTAGCTGTACAACTAGGTAATGAATGACCTGAACTTCTAGCTGTACAACTAGGTAATGAATGACCTGAACTTCTAGCTGTACAACTAGGTAATGAATGACCTGAACTTCTAGCTGTACAACTAGGTAATGAATGACCTGAACTTAGAGTCAGTTTAAAGGAAATGTTTCTGTTGATAACATCCATGATCTGCGCCATGTAATAGAAACAGGATCTAAACGTTAACTTCCCTAGTTTTATTATAGGAAACCAGTACGTTAACAGTTTTAAGAAAGAACACTCTCAAAACTGTAACAACTCATGTTTTAATTATGAAATAAGTGTCTGAAGATTTACAAAGATGGACTGTTTGAACAAAAGATGACAACTTGCAAACAATGTAACTGTGTACGACATAAATTCATTTAGTGCTTACATACCAATGTAATAAGAACAAGTGTTGACGGACACTACGAAATTTGCATATAAAATAGACGAAATAATTTTATTTCAACTTTTGTTTCAGTAATGACTACTTTTAGGAGCTACTGGATTGTATTAGCAATCTATGTGAGGACAGGGATTGGCGTCATTCCTGTCCGACGTAAGTCATATACTTAATGCTTTTCTTCTTAACGGTAGATGTGTTGATTTTGGAGATATATGTGACGTAATACTAAAGTAAGGAACTTAATGGTTAGTAATATCGCTAAGCAACTGCATTCAGTCACATTTTAGACCAGTATTCAGCAAATTTTAAGTAAGAATTGCTCAAGTCATGGCTTTCAGTCCACAAAATCTTCATTACGTATTTAGCTACATGTCTGTATTTTGCATGACATTTTAACTTTGTTTTTGTTGTTTCTTTTTTGTTGCATCGCACCGACACAACTATGGTCATATTGGCAACGTCCAGCTAATTATTGGTGGTGGAAGACCCCAGACGTAATTGGGTAGAACCATCGGCACACCGCAGGTTAGCTGAAAAACCTCCCCTCATGAAAGTTCTCGCCTCGACCGGGATTCGAACCCACGCGGTGAGGGGCTGAGAGGCGACTCTAAACGCTCGACCATGGGCGCCCCCTTAACTTTGCTACTTTGAGCTGAAAATCACATTGTCACTTCATAAATAATTTTTTGTATGAAAATTGTGACTTGGACTTAAGTCATGACTTAGGCTTAAGACCGGTTGGTGAATACGGGCATTAATCCATAAAATATTCCAATTCTATAAAGTCTTTTTTTTCCAAAGTCAACCAGCTATTTATCATTATAGTGTATTGCATTATTCATGACAGAGTAATTAAAGCAACTTATTGTTTTACTCATATTTACTTCAGAAAAAATATCCAGTAAATGTCAAGTTTCATTTGCCTTCTCTTATATTTATTTAACACTCTACATGTTGTCATACGGAAATTGACAGGACTTAGCAGTAGTGTATTTTTTATGTAGGAATTGATATTGTAATGAATTCACAACTATTTCTCATTATAGATTTGTTGCGAAGAAATCATTTTGCGCGTACTTTATGTCTGTATGATGACAATTTGTAAAGCTTAATTTAACATAATCAGTTATATGTAATTTACAGAAAACATCGCCTTAGGGAAGACAGTGTACCAGTCCACTACTCTTAATCATTTAAACAACTGGACTGCAGACCTTGCCGTAGATAATAAGACAGAATTAACAAGTTCTGATTGTCGGTGTTGCGCAGGTGTTGGGTGGGAAGACCCGGCCAAGGGACCCTGGTGGGAGATTGATCTCGGCTCGGTGGTCAGGGTGGGAAAGGTGAAGGTGTTTGGGAGAAAGGACTCAGGTTCGTTGGTACCTAGTACAAAAATTATTCAGTATATGATGACGACGACGACGACGACGACGACGACGACGACGACGAAGAAGAAGAAGAAGAAGAAGAAGAAGAAGATGATGATGATGATGATGATGATGATGATGATGATGACGATGATAATGATGATGGTGATGATGATAATGCGGAGGAGGAGGAAAAAGAAAATGAAAAAGAAGAAAAAGAAGATGATGATGATAATGATGGTGGTTATGGTGGTGGTTGAAGTGGTTTTGGTGGTGGTAGTGACGATTTTATTACTTAAAACCATTGCGGGTTTTCACAGAGTACTATCAGCTTTACGGCTTCAAGATGTTTGTTTCGGAAACAACTCCGTACAAATTGTCCACCTCGCCATACCTATACGTCAACAATGGTACGGCTCAGAAGTATCTAAACAATCAAGGTATCACCGACGTTCTCATCGGGGAAAAGCCGTTGAGATATATAGCTCTTGCACTTCACAAGAAATGGGGAAATTATAATATGGTTTTGATGGTGGTTTGTGAGGTGCAGGTTTACTCGCGTAAGTATTTATGGTTATATCCACTTTCGAATTTACTCATTTAAGTTCAAATAAAAAATGACATATTTGGGTCTGATATGAAATCTTTTTTTTTTTTGCATGGAATGAATTAAATATATCAAGGTTCAAAAGCAGTGCATTGAAATTGAACCACTTACAATAGACGGGTTACCCATGAGCATTTGTAAACCTTTTTGGTTAACGTGTTATACTGGCCGTTACTTAATGACAATTGGTGACACATTAAGAATAGCGAAGGGCACATTGGATATGTTCTGCTTTTTCATTTCTGAAATAGTAATGTTATATATGACTTTTTTAATAAGTTAAATGCTAAAGTGAAATAGTAAAAAAATGGTACAATCATTTATGGCATCATTTGTGGTTAAATGCATGAATATTATTTCGAAATAATTACTCCTGCGCTCTTATTCTTTTATGAGCCTGTGACAACTACCATTTCGAGCCTGACTGTGCGCAGTGTCACTGTAATGGAGCCCCGTGTAACAAGTGTTCTGGAATATGTCCTGGTAGTTGTGTACCGGGGTGGAAGGGACAAAGATGTAACCAAGGTAAGCGGTATGCAACTTGATGTAAACCGGGGTGAGAGGTACAAAGATGTGACAAAGGTAAGCGGTATGCAACTTGATGTACACCGGGGTGAAAGGGACAAAGATGTGACAAAGGTAAGCGGTATGCAACTTGATGTACACCAGGGTGAAAGGTACAAAGATGTGACAAAGGTAAACGGTGTGCAACTTGATGTACACCGGGGTGAAAGGTACAAAGATGTGACAAAGGTAAGTGGTATGCAACTTGATGTACACCGGGGTGAGAGGTACAAAGATGTGACAAAGGTAAGCGGTATGCAACTTGATGTACACCGGGGTGAAAGGGACAAAGATGTGACAAAGGTAAGCGGTATGCAACTTGATGTACACCAGGGTGAAAGGTACAAAGATGTGACAAAGGTAAACGGTGTGCAACTTGATGTACACCGGGGTGAAAGGTACAAAGATGTGACAAAGGTAAACGGTGTGCAACTTGATGTACACCGGGGTGAAAGGTACAAAGATGTGACAAAGGTAAACGGTGTGCAACATGATGTACACCGGGGTGGAAGGTACAAAGATGTGACAAAGGTAAGCGGTATGCAATTTAATGTACACCGGGATGGAAGGTTCAAAGATGTGACAAAGGTAAGCAGAATGCAACTTGATGTACACTGGGGTGGAAGGGACAAGGATGTGACAAAGATAAGCGGTATGCAACTTGATGTTTACTGGAGTGGAAGGGACAAAGACGTGGTAAGCGTTATGCAATTTGCCTTCAAGTCTCAGACACCTAGTTTATAAACCGTACCTATATATAAGACTCAAAGTCTAACAGATACACAGTACGTTAATTTTATTAAAGCACACAGCCTTTACGTACTAACACCTAAAGTCTATTTAAGCATACATCCTTTACCTACTAAGACCTAAAGTCTATGAAGGCACACAGTCTTAAGGCAGTACGACCTAAAGTCTTACTAAGACCTAAAATCTAACTAAGACCTAAAGTCTATCAAAGCATGCAGCTTTTACGTACTAAGACCTAAAGTATATTAGGACACACAGCCTTTACGTAGTAAGACACATAGTGTATTAAAGCACACAACCTTTACGTACTTGACACTCAGTCTACTCAAGCTCAAAGCCATTACGTATTAAGACACATATTGTATTAAAGCACACAGCGTTTACTTACTTGACACTCCGCCTATTAAATAACACAGCCGTCTTGACGTATTTGACACACAGTGTATTAAAGCACACAGCCTTTACGTATATGACACTCAGTCTCTTAAAGCACACATCCTTTACGTATTAAGATACATAGTGTATTAAAGCGCACAGTCTTTACGTACTTGACAATCAGCCTATTCAATTACACAGTCTTGGCGTATTTGACGCCCAGTCTATGAAAGCACACATCCTTTACGTATTTGACACTAAGTCTATGAAAGCACACAGCCTTTACGTATTTGACACACAGTCTATGAAAGCACACATCCTTTACGTATTAAGATACATAGTGTATTAAAGCGCACAGTCTTTACGTACTTGACAATCAGCCTATTCAATTACACAGTCTTGGCGTATTTGACGCCCAGTCTATGAAAGCACACATCCTTTACGTATTTGACACTCTGTCTATGAAAGCACACAGCCTTTACGTATTTGACACTCTGTCTATGAAAGCACACAGCCTTTACGTACTTGGCACTCAGTTTATTAAAATACACACAGCCTTTACGTACTTGACACTCATTATATAAAGGTACACACCCTTTGCCTACATGACACTAAGTCTGTTAAGGCACACAACTCTTACGTAAAAGTTATACGCATTTTTCTAGACTTACCCTTGATCAAAATTTCATGATGGTTGTCATGGAAACCTTTAGTTTTCATATAGCCCAACAGAGTTTATTTAAGTACAATGGAGATTCTGTTTCTAGACACCCTAACAAACATTTGGTTTCCACATGAAAAAAGTCTAGTTGATGGGTGTGTATGTGTGTTTGTGCGTGCGTGCGTGCGTGTGTGTGTATGTGTGTATGCGGTAACCATACCTAGCTGCCTAAAAATCTGCACAGCACTACACCTCTACTGACCAGTCAAGTAAAATGTAGGGTATATATCTCGTATCTATGTCTTCGATGTCTCCTTAAAACAATGTTATTAAGATCCTGCCATCTTTTAAATACGCCGTGTTCCGATTGTTAGTACCCCTATGAAGAGAACTGAGGTAAAATGGTGTGGTTGAAATTACAGTTTATCGTTTTCTTATTGTACTATGTATTGCAACTTTCAAATAGGTGTTATTATATTCAAATATTGATAATGTACACATTGGCGAATACTATGTGCGCATGCGTAGATGGTACCTTCATGTCACTGATTCATGAATTTAAAATAACATTTGATGCAGCGCTATACAATAAAGTGTTACCAAAGGTGCTTTATTTTCCGAATGATTTATTTTGACCCAATAGCATTAGTGGTCTAATTAAGGTATTACCTCTCTCTCTCTCTCTCTCTCTCTCTCTCTCTCTCTCTCTCTCTCTCTCTTCTCTCTCTCTCTCTCTCTCTCTTTCTCTCTCTCTCTCTCTCTCTCTCTCTCTCTCTCTCTCTCTCTCTCTCTCTCTCTCTCTCTCTCTCTCTCTCTCTGACAGTATCATGTAATTGTTTGTTTGTTTTTTAAATAAATTGCAGCGACCAGTTATGATTATTATACCATGTCCAGCCTTTTTGATGGAGGACGACCCCAGACAAATGTTTTGGTAGAACCACCGACGCACCGCAAATCAGCTGGAAGACCTTCCCACAATAAGTCCTTCGCTCCAAACGGGACTCGAACCCACGTGGTGAGAGTCTAAGGAGTCGGAGGAGTTGCAAATCGGCTACTCTACCACTACGCCACTTGCGCCCTCTCCCTCTCTCTCTCTCTCTCTCTATCTCTCTCTCTCTCTCTCTCTCTCTCTCTCTCAATTCCACAACTAGATTAGAATTTTACATGCGATCGTAAAATTTAACAAAGTTTCATAGTCGGCATAAATAATAGACACCTTGAACATTTTTGTAGCGTGTTCGCTTGGTACCTACGGCCCTAACTGCCAACATAATTGCGGGAAGTGTCGAAGCGATGACCCATGTGATATTTCCACTGGCAAATGTCCTGGCGGTTGTATGCCGGGATACAGGGGCGACACATGTCAAGAAGGTAATATTGTTGTGTCAATCTAAGTGTCACACGTAAATAAAATTATTTAAGTAAACAATAATAACATCAGACAACAATTGAAATACAAGTGTCCTTGTTTTTTTAAGTCATTTTCCCTCTCACGGATTTCAGGTTGATCTACCTTTTCATGTTTTGTGAATTACTAGGTACAAAAACATGCATTTTTCATATTTTTGTCAACGTGTCTTCTGTTATTGAGTGAAGGTTTTTAATAAGTACTAAATCTACCAAGTGCATCAATGGATTTAGCTTTAAACAACAACCTTATTCGTTTGTTTTCAGGTTATTATACTATTAAACGCAATTATACAAAAAACAGATACATGTTGTTTCTATGATCAACATAAAAAAAACCTATATATAAAATGAAAACTTTGAATCAAGAAACCATGTCAAGTTGGTCGCTGCAGAACTCCTTCTGTACATCTTTGTTTTAATGAAGGGTAATTAAGGAACTTAATAAAGTACGTATGCATTTACTACAACATGCTATTTCAGTTTGCCCACACTGGCTTTACGGACAGGATTGTGACCTTCGTTGTGGCCATTGCTCTGGTAATATCACCTGTAATCACATTACGGGTATCTGTCAGTCGTGTGTACTTTGGTATCAGGGTGACTGGTGCATGACAGGTACGTCACAATCATAAATACATATCCTCCTCATATTCCTTGCATTTCCATTATCTTAGGTGCGTAACATCATATCCTAGACGAAGCAGCTTAAAACCTTTCCGATACTAAAACACGTGCAGACAGAAGTTTGATTCGAAAATGTTTTACATTTCATCGAATGTTCCACTTTGGTTTGTTTTATTATCGTAAACTGAGGAAACTGTTAGAACTATTTTCTTGATGCATGAAAGAAAAAAAATGGTCCAAACTGTCTGGTACTACCTTTAACTACATTCATTTTCCTCGAAGAGACCAAATTTAGAGGATTTTTTTACTTTCTGAAAGTTTTACAATCTTCTTATCTTTTGTCCGTTTAATTTTCACTATAATGATTATTATAATAAAAGCAGCAAAAGCAACAACCACAGTAACAAATGATAATAATAATAATAATAATGATAATGATAATAATAATAACAATAATAATCATCATCATCATCATCATCATCATCATCATCATCTGCAAACTGCAGGTTAGCAGGTTCTTTTGCCGATGCCTATGTTAATATTCAATATCAAAGTTAACTGGTGCAAGTTGTAACAATTCAGATTGCACAGAGTTATTGCCCTTGGTTACTTTGCTTAGCCATTTCCTTTGTGCATAACTACAACATTGTTTCTTAGCGAACGTTTTTCACATATTACGTATGCATGTGATGTTCCTCCTTCTTGTTCTTTTCTTTAATATGTTGCATGTAAATAAAATTTAATTAAAGCTGAACATAATAATAGTTTCTGCTTTTGATATTTTTTATTTTGTTTTCGTTTTTGTTTTCTTGTTGTTTTTGTTTTTGTTGTCGTCGGTTTTTAGTGTGTTTTTGTTAAGATATATAAAATTTGAAGTATTTTAAGGTTTTAAATACAGTTCTTACGTATCCCGAGACCTGTGATAAACAAAAATCCTCTGGTTAACAGAGAAGATATGCGAAGCCAATACCTACTCGGTTGACTGCGTGCCCTGTGGTCATTGTTTACAAGGAGACGCATGTGACGTAGTTACCGGATACTGCCCAAGAGGTTGCGAAACAACCCACATGGGAGATCATTGTGCAGTTCCTAAAGCCCGTGTACATCTGGAAAATGTCCTCATTGGTAGTGGCGCAGGACTCGTCTTGATGGCCTTGATCGTAGGATCCGTCCTTGGGTAATTGATAACTTATCACACCTGTCGGAACTCTTGGTAACTAAAATGCCATATTTACACCTTTACGATGTTTGAATATTGTGCATGTAAACATAATTTTAACCAGTCAAAAACTTTGTAGCTATATTTTATACAAAAAAGGACATCTTGTATCATTATTAACAATATTCTTAATCAGATTTTAAATTCGCTGTGTTATGGCTAATAATGAGCGGAAACAAATGTTATTTTCAGGATCCGACATGCTCTGCATAAACGTCGATCGGCCACAGAGAAACCTACAGTAGCTCCTGATTGTCAAGACCAACCAGTGTGCGAGGAACACAGATATGATTTAATTTATCAAAACCAATCAATGTACTTAGAAGTAGAACATGTCTCGGACTATCAGGACGAACATCAGTATTGTACCGTTATAGGTTAGATGCAGATGTGGTGTCTATGCGCTGAAGCAGGAAACAGGAACATATTACAACAGTACCATCATAACTTTACAACTGAGTCAAAAGAGATTAACATGTGACAATTCTAAATTTGTCTCGATTAACATTTACAGAAGCATAAAAAACGTTTGTTTATATATTGACAGAACAGTGATGACTGCATTCGTGATAATTTGACGATGATAATCTGCACACCGTTCAGACGGTTTTGTTTATATTATATATTTTTTTATATTTATGTTATGATATGTATTTGGATTGCTACATTTGGGAGATGTCAATATGCTTTGTTTCAATATTAATACTTACTTAGAATACTACATATATAATACTTGTAAAAGCAGCTTCCTTTTTTTCCAGCAAATATTATAAGTGTAACGTCTGATAATTATATCGTCTTATATTAGTGATATATTATTTTAGGCACAAGTAAAGAAAACATTATTTAAAAATATGTTTAAAGGAATGATTTGTGGACCGGAGTCAGTAGAGATTAGTAGAAAAAATAGTGTAATGTATTTTATCACGTTTTCCGCTTTTGGCATAAGAAGTGCATCTACAAGGTCTTTAATGATCTTTCGTAACATTACCCCGAATACTTCATCATATGACTTTATTGAGTCAATTCATTCTATAAATAAGCCGAATAATGCACTAATAAAATTAATTATGACAAAACAGGTTAAATAATACAATAAGAATATATGACAAAGTCCTATGAGCATTGCAACATATACCAAACTCCGAAAAGGCACATATCAAAAGTATTTCACATGCAAGCCAAGCGAAAAGTAAGAACAAATTTGTGATGAGCCATTCCACGAAAAGAGCAAACCCGACAGTTAAGTTTATCCAATTCGTCAGACAGTGTCATATGTCTTTGTTAGTCAACAGTTTTACACATTGTTTATCCACACACTATACAATGAGCATCTTGAATTGTGCTATTCGGCAGCTTAACTTAACAGTCGGCTACTCTGGAACAAACGCTGCTAAGTTAAAGGTTAATACTATCTTAGACAGATCTCTTATGAGATGTTTTTACGTAAAAACATATTATTTAAAAACATGCATGCCTAAATTTCTTTAATACACTTTTATCAATTTTGTCAAGGATTTTTAAATTTTACGCTGTCAGGTCATTGAGACAATATGAAATTGGTATATTAAAGACGTTAACACTGGATAGTCATTGACTCGCCTTTGCAGAAGTATCTGTTGAGATCTCTAGGTGAGGCAACTTAAGTTGTCTCCTTTGTGCTTAACTTGCGATGGCACAGTTTGTTATTACTTTGGGTTATTGTCTGCCTTTATTACATATCATGACAATCGCCGATAAATTCTCGGACTAGTCTATTATTAGCAATTATCGCGTTATTGATAAATGCTGCACAATAATTACATTTTATATCGTTTGTTTACGTGATTTTTTATTTTGACATTTCCTACTTAAGCTTGACTATATCAAAAATGTTAAACCTTGTTTCAAATGGTTTCACTTCGTTCATAGTTCAGAATAGTTTATTGTATTTAATATTATTTGTTAAATACATTCTCAATTTACTGCCGATACATATGTTTAATGTGAGCTAGCTTAATGTCAGCTGTCTTACTTTGATTTGATTTTTTTATCAATTTTCTATGTAAATGTGAAAAGCCTTCATAAAGTGCGAGGTTACATCTCATTAAATCGATTTAAGCGTCCAATTCGAGCCTGTTGCCGACTGACCATTTTATTGCAGCATCTGTTGGCTTTTTCTAAATTGTGTTATGTCTCATCTCAGTGTGTTTTTGTTTCGTATATTTACAATTAACTTGGATACTTATACGTTTGGCTAGTGCGAGTTCGTCAAATATTAATCAGTCGTAAAGCATCCACTCTCCAGTGATCTGGGTTGGACGTATTCTTATAATACCTTACGCCATTGTCGATATTCAAAGCATCATTTTTGCTGATGTGCAGCAGAGCCTGCTACTCCACTCTTCTGGCTCGCCTTCTCGACCTCTGGATTATAAACCAGATACTGACCAAGGATCCCATATATAACGAACTCAGTCAATTTTCTCACAATATGGCCATTGTCGACAATATGACAAACACGTTTCTTTGGGAACACCTACACTATATATTGCGGGAAAGATCAATGCATTATCCTGTTAACAGGGCCTCTGGATTATCAACTTGGATTATTATCATAATTAAATTAAGTTGTATTTTAAAATGTTACGGTTCATGTAAAATGATCAATCTTTTGAATGTATGTATGATTTGTTTAACTTAAATTGAATTTGTTACGACGGGTAACTATGTACAAGTCAAATGCTAAGCTCTTTTCAGTTGTTTGTATTCAGGAACTTTCCCATGTATTCAATGACAATTCGTTACTGCATATACTTTTAAGACATAAAAGTCGGATGGCATTGTAAATATTTTTATAACAACAAGGTTTGGCTATTTCTTTGTCGGTTTGTTGTTAAGCAAATATATCCCTCTACGGCCACGTTTGAAGCTGTGCATCAATACTCAATCGTCTTATACTGACTATTGAACAGGTTGCGCTTCCACTGAGCAAGCTGCTTCTAAAACACACGCCGAAGACATGACCTTTTATCTTTAAAGATGGGAATTTTGATTGATAGAATGTTAGTTGTTATATTGATAGAGACTTGTCATATTGCTTGAAAAATAGACAAATAAAAAGGAATTGGTAATTTATACGTAAACGTTATTCCATTTTATAAGTGTTAAGTAACTTTGAATTCTCTTGAACATTTGTTGGCAACACGTCAAATAGATAGTGTCTGGTGTCAATTAGTTAGCATCGTCATTTTCTGTATACTTTCTTTAAAAATTTTAAGACACAAGTTATATATTTTAGGTTGGTGTTTTAAGCACAATAAAGTTTAACGTCTGTTCGACTAATAGACATTATTGCTAGTGTGGAAGGAAATCAGTTTAAATTCTGTCTTAGTTTACTTGAATTGATTATAAATATCTTACTTAGAAATACTCGATAATTTAATATGATTAATGTTTTATTGTGCAGTTATTATACTGTTATCAAAATATTATTAACATAACTAACTTTAATGGTCCTAAAGCCATATCTGTGTCAACATAAGCGTAAAAACAAGTTTTAAAAGAGGCGGATTTAAGAAACTGTATTTATATAAATGTGTGAATTTCAATGTTATTTTTTCAATGGAATAGTATTATCTAACAAATAGGAATATTTATCTACTTTAGGAGTCTCTTGAATATTGTCTCAATATATTTCTACCACATTTCGCAATAATTTCTTACATGACATATGCAATATGATATAGTATAATTATGAATCATTCACTTTTCATAATTAAAAATAAATACATATTTGTGTGTAGGTATTGGTATATAGTTATTGCAGAAATCTTCATATTTTTTTGAAATTTCTGAAAAACACTAAGACTGAAGCATGCGCCTAAAATGGAATCTTATTAATTGAGATAACTTCTTTCAGTTCGTAAATGTTCGAAAATGTGGAAAAGAAATAATCAAACTCTAGGAGTTATAAGTATTTAGTTCTCATAACTGAAGCATAATTATTCAGAATATTAAATAAATATATATCATTAAAGAAGATACT
Source organism: Sinonovacula constricta (assembly GCA_007844125.1). Classification (NCBI taxonomy): domain Eukaryota; kingdom Metazoa; phylum Mollusca; class Bivalvia; order Cardiida; family Solecurtidae; genus Sinonovacula; species Sinonovacula constricta. The sequence continues at coordinate 55,660,667 of CM017558.1, forward strand.
CCTTATTTATAGAAAAGTGGCTTAGACTTTAAAAACTAGTCGCTTATGAGTTAAATGTGCCCACAAATTATAATCCTGGATAACATCAAACATGTTTTATACATTTTTAAAAAAGTCAGAAAAATGGTTGGACAAAATTTTATGTTAAAAGTAATCTAAGTTCTGTCAAAAGGTTGCACGAATATAGCATCATAATTTTGAATATGTAGAAATAAATGATATTTTTGTTGCAACTTATTATCAACTTCAGCAAAGGACAATTGAAATTTTGTGATCGTCTTTTCATTAAAATGGGTTCAGCATAAAAACCGTTTGGTTTTGTCGCAAGTAAATAGTTATCTTAAAATAATATTACTTACACAATTTATGAAATCACATTGAAGAATTTCTTAAAAACGATGTTGGTAAAGTCTCATTGGTAATTAAATCGTGATAGATACCTATTATAAAGCTTATCGTAGAAACATTCTATGACTTTGACGCACATAATATAGCATCATTTGGTGAAAAAACACACATATAAGAATACATATAAGATACAGTTAAAAGTGCATAGCAGGTTCTTTATATTATTTTACTTTTATTTATAGACCAAAACTTTGTAGTTTAGTATGTCCATATCCCGACGTTCTCGGGTGGTCTTTGTTCTTACATCCTATCAATCTGGCGGCGATCTTCTGAAATTTAAATTAAAATGTTAGATTTGTGAATGCTTCAAAGTCGCTTACCTTTAGATATCTACAAATTCGAGAGTTTCTAATGTCACTTAAAACATTGCATTTCCATTTTGTGCTTATATTTTAATGGTAAGCACATTTTTATGTTGATGATGCTGATGATGATGACGATGACGATGATGATGACAGTTAAACATACCGGTGAACTGAAGGTCCTTTATTATTTCCTGAACAGGTATGCCACTGTGCACTGCCAAGGCAATATCGGATAATAGGTTTTTCTCGACGGCCGTTTTAACTAAAACATAAAAAGTATAAAAAATAGTACAACATCGACATGGTTCACATCGCTTAAGACAATTTGGTTTTTATAGAAGTTTTGACCTATTAGGTCTATTCCAAAGATATGTAACCGGAAATCTTTTAGGCATATAAAAATTGATGGATAAACCTGAATAAAATATCACTTGACAGGAAATTTGCCTTTTACCATCTTCTGTACGAAATTAGAAGGTTAAGGCAACATTGTTTCTTGACATATAAATCTGCAATATAGTTATCAAACATCAGTTAATGTTTTTTGTATTATGCTTTTAAATAACGAATAAACAGACGAAATTCTCTAAGGCTCCTTCTCTGCATGAACTATCCAACTTAATATATACACGAACGTCGTATATTCCTAAAATAATATTGTATCCTAACAAAACAGAAGGATTAACTTGTATACTTTAGAAGATACAATTTTATTATTGAACATAGAAAAAATGGAATCTAAAGCATATAAAAAACATGAAACTTACTTTGCTCTCTTAGATCAATGAAGTAGCCTTCCTCAGTTTTTACAGGAATATTATCACCTGTCATAAAAATACATATTAAAATTAACGAAATTATGTCATAATATAAAAGTTACATTACACAGGGGTGGATCCACAAAATTTTGGTGGAGAAGCATAAATCAAGATCCATTAAATTTTATCGCAGTGAATTTTATATGCATCCCTCCTGGATCCATCCCTGACTTTACAGCTTATTTATTACATTCGAAACAACTTTGTTTGCTCATTACTATATATTTTTATATATATTATGTTTAAAATATAGTTCCAAACTTTGTTAAATATATACATATAACTCTATAATAATTCCTGTAATAAATAAGATAATTGAGGAATATCCCTAATAATTTATCAATAAACATTTCTGTCTGGCCTGATTTCTGAGCACTCAGCATCATGCTTGATAATCTATAACAATTTATTAGGGTGTTACAAACATATTTCATGCACATCGGGCATTACAGATAAAGGTAAAGGCAACATGTGATGTAAAATCAAAGGACTCTAAATAACAACAAGCCATAATGGCTCAAGACACTTTATGTGGCTTATTTTTGTTTTTGATTGTCCGTTATTGTGGCTAGCACATGCGAAGCACATTTGGTATTGTTTCAGCACTTATGAAATATTTAATGTTTATTAAGTAACTTCAGATAAAATGTATATAATTTGTGAACAGTTGCAGAAGTATTTGTCACACATGTTTTTCAAGTTTTAATCATAACAACTTATTATTTATGATAGGTTATCATTCAATATAACGTTGAAATTACCGTAGAACCAGGTTGATTGTGTAAAATTATGAATTTTTAAAAAATGTCTCCAAAAGAAATATGCTTTGCGGAGGCGGGTGAGGGGAGGAGGCGGGGGCGTTGGTTGATAGCGGGTTAAAAACTTGAACTGAACATTGTTTCTGCAAGCGGCGTTATTTTAATGAAAAATATGCACAATGAGTATGAATAAGTTATCGACGGCAATCATAATAACTCTTTATTTACTGATAAGGTAGGGGATACAGAAAAAGTGCACTGTTAGTAAACAAATAAATCATTGTTCGTGCAAAAAATAAATTATAAGTTAAAACGTATCACAGTTTCTCAGTGTAACGATAAAGTGTAAACAACGTCTTAAATAAGGATAGACAGTTGGAACGTGGCTAATTACACCTTCGTTTATCTTCGTTTATCAACGAAGTTCGAGTCTCAGTAGTGGCAAATACTTCCACGTGTTAGGTATCGTCGTGAGTTCTACCTTTATATTCGTCTTACGCTACCAGACAAAAGGAGCAAAATGTGTCAACACCATATTTTCAACGCGCAAACAACAATGACAAACACCAACCCAACAAAGCAAGAAACATGTCCACATACCCTGATGATAAGTTTGAATATCTTCCAGCAGTTTCTGTTCTGCACCTCCCGTCTTTGAAACCTTACTTCCGGCTGTAATGCTTGTAGCGCTACCTATCTTTGCTCCCTCTTCAACTTCCGGTAGCGGATTCTCAAGAAATATGCCGTCATGAGTACCTGCAAGTCAATGTGGGCTGACATAAATTTTCATCTCCCTCAAATGTTCAAGGTAATGGAAGCATATACAAATTTAGTTAAAGATACACGAGTTTTCTTTTTGAGCTAAGTTAAGGTACGTATAAATGTTTCATGTTTAGAGTTAAACAAAATTTTTGAAGAAAGAAATATTTAAAGTAAAGAAAGACATTAAAGTAAAAGACATGCACACAAGAATATACAGTCGAATATTTGTGCATTCAGCGGAACTGTTCAGGGAGAAATATTCAAATTACGTAAAGTAATGTTAAGTTACGGTAGGAATTGCTTAGTTCAGGGCAACACTCACTAGTTGATGGAACAAGTTTAACGCATTAAGGTAAGTTATTTACAAATTCATGGAAACATAATAGAAAAGACAATCTCAAGAATATCTCAGGAAATTTTCATTATTTTAGGGTAACATTTACACGTGAAACGAAGCACTAAAATATAATGACAAAAATCAACAGTTATGAGAAGCATCAAGTTAAGAAAGAAGGCAAACTGAAAGTTTATACCATTGCCGAGTTAAAGTTAACGGACATACATTTGAGAAAATAATTCAGATATGGCAGCATTTTTTTTATAAAAAGACGAAAACATTTTTAGTAAAATAACAAAGATAAGGAAACTTTGTCAAATTGAAGAATCACACACTTAAAAGATTAAAAAGTAATAGCGACTTAAAGTAATTAAAGTATTCGCGAAAAGCATTCACAATTTAAAGTTCTTTAGCCAAACGAATAGGTTTATGACAACATTCATGAACAGTTTCATCAACTAATTTGTTATATAACTAATAATGATTGTAGGTGCAAATTGCACCACCTACCTAAGTTCTCGCTGTTTTGGGTTTGGCTCACTTTCTCTTGCAGCATGACTGACTTCAAGTCCTTTGAAAATAATCATACGGGTTAATCCTCCGATGATTGGAGGTTTAAAAGCTAAGACACCCACGTTTCTTTCAAAAAGAGAAACTGATTCTTAAAAGCTACATTTAAAAGTATATTGCGTTTTTATTGTACATGTTAGGTTTTTAATGTGAATTTACAAACTAAAGCAAATATATGAAATATTGATGAGGAAACAGTCAAGTTCATGCTTGTGCCTACTTCATGAACAACTGCGTGACATCAGGAAAGAATAAAATATCGGAAATAATAAAATATCAAATTCAATAAAACAAACGAATGAAGGAGGTGAGATTACGCTAAGTTGTAAAATGACGACTGGTGCCACTGAGTCGCAGCAGTTCACTGTCGATATCTCATACTCGCCTTCAAAATTTGTAGCCCTTCCGGGGTCAAGGTTCGGAGAAACTTTTCCAACAGAGGGCGCTCTTTCTTTTCGTTACCTGCTTCCTGCGGAAGGGAGGACTGTATTTCCGGTTGCACATGGGCTTCGACTGACTTCAGTAGAATACCGTCACTGCGGGAACTTTCGAGATTTCGCAGCTACAAAATCGAGAAAAAGATTAGCATGGGTGCTTTGCTTTTGTGAGTGAAAATGTAGTTGAGCTTCGTTGTTTTGACATATCACCACTCAGAAACCAATCATTATATATACACATTTTTCTTTCAATAGTGCTGGGATGGGATTGATGGGCTGATAGGTTCGAGTCCTTATACGGCCGAAAATGTAATCCTCAATTGCCCCCAATCTGTTGATTGTTGCATAAGTATTAAAAAAACAATGATGCTGCTTTGTAAAACTCGACAGAACAACGCTGAACATCGTTTATACAAGTCCTACCTTTGTTTTTAGAAGTTCCAGCTCCTCTCGAATTGCCTAAAATATAAAAAATTATTTTTAATCATCAACATCATCATCATTATCACCTAATCACCATCATCATCATTTTCGTCGTCGTCGTGATCATCATCATCATCATCATCATCATTATTATTATTATTACCTTGTGTGACAATAGTCTTGAAACACTATTATCTATACATCATCTTCTCGCCGATTTCCAACAAATTATATCAAATTTAACATGTGCACACATAATCAAAACTATTTTAAGTAGGTCAGTTGCGCGCAAAAACAATCAGTTCTAATACTTTCTTTGAACATTGATTTTGAAATTACAAATATTTGTTTTATTCGGCAATTATTCAAAAGGTAAAAATAAATTTTGCAGGTAAGTAATCTTACCTCTTTATCAACATCTTTAGCCAGATCTATAAGAAAAAGCATGTAAAACAAAGGGTAAAAATGCTGCCATGGAAACATTGAAAGTTTAAGTTGTCTTTAAAGGTATCAATAAAAGTTTATTATATATTAAAAGTATTATATATATTTTAATTATTTTGTATTTATCATATAAGTTACCAGAACATCATAAGACCTAAAGCGAATTACCACGTTGCTTTTAGTAGCGCATTTATAATGATAATAAAATAATGAAGTTTAATTCTGATAAACCTATATTATTTATAACATATTCGATAAACATGTTTTAAGCAGTGGAAAAAATGTAAATAATATCCCGTATCTCATATAAGGGTTTTTCAATATTTAAACATTTGAAAACATTAAATATGAAAAATAGTGACAAAACGCGCCAATTAAAGTGTTTGATTATTTTATTATTATTTTTATTTTTATATTGACTGTTTCGGTTCCCTTACCTTGCCGTGACTGTGTGGGTGACGATAGCACACAAGTAACCACTACCAGCAGCACAACAGTTGACACTCCGGGTAACATCGTCAATGCTGAACTATAACAAAAAAATATATGGATGATTGTAATAAGAAAGGACGCAACAGTTAAAGCGGTCTGGGCATAGGTAATCGCGTTTGTACGCTCTCATTGAAGTAAAACTGCTTTTTTGTTGTTTTCGGGCCATTGACAGCTTTTCGTTTATCGGGAGATTTTTTTACATAAAGCTGCGCTTGAGCTGTCCAATCTTCGAAGATTTCTTTCTTCAACAATTCCTTCTGAACGACTGGCCCGGGCATTTTCCTCCCCGTAACTGACATTCTACCAGCTCTGGTTGATATGTACTTAATGGCAAGTTAATTTCGACGCCACAACCTGGCAAAACAATGTACTGTTTTAGCTAAAGTACACGTTTGACGTTTAAGTACCTTCATGATGTACTCAGTGAAAGCCTTTTCTGCAAGTTAAGGAATTTGAAGCGCATTTAGTAAGCTCTTTGTAAACTTGCGGTCTAAAGACAACATACATATTCGAATAAAGACAAATGCTCACTTATATTGATTTAAGGTGCGCTGACATTAATAAAATACAATGAGAAGAGCAATAAGATCAAACGTATCAAGTTTGCTTCAAGTATTAAATTGGCAACTGCTGAGGAATTGACAAGTTTGATATTGTACCGAGAAAGTACATTTATTTATAGACAATAGAGTTGATGTCAAGATTTCGTGGTGATTTTTGAACAAAACTGTTGGCTTTAATAAAAAAACAAGTAGGATTTGTATTATCTTTGTGCTGTATGAGACAGTATTTTAAAAGCAACAACACATACACAATTATAGAAACTTGCTTCTGATCTTCTTATTTCCGTATCTATAGAAGGATAGAAAGAACAAAATAACTTTTGTTTCCCATTATATATGTATTTAAAAAAGTCCACAATATATCATGCATTTGACTGTTATATCTTCCCTCTTACATCCTTTTTAAACGGACGACACACGTGATTGTGTGGTAGTTTGAGGGTTTTTTTCCTTCAACAACAATCTCGCCAATACGACGTAAATTATGGCGTGACAAGAACAAAATATATATTCAAAAACAAAACTGCTTCAATCTGCAGTTTATACTGTGAAAAATATAACGCAACGTATTTTACCGATGAAATCAGTCAAACATTTAACTAAAGAGAGCACACTTTTATAACAACCACAACCACTTACATTACTTGAATTTAACGTGAATGAAAACTTTAAGAGAACTATACATTTATGTGTTTTACTACTAAAGTTAGTTTATTAAAAACAATGTTACATAACTAATTAGAAAAAAAAAATCTTTTAACTGGAGAATTCTTAAATGAATGTCTCAGCAGAACCAAGGACGCACCCCAAGTCGCCATAATATTATTCCTGCTAAGCTGTTTTCGCTTACAGAATTTCGCCAAATAAAAGCTCAATTACGATTGTCAAATTCTTACCGTTGTATGTGATTCCGAGCTTATATTTACCTCCCATGAAGCAAAACACTTCATAAAGGTGTCAATGACAGTTGTGGCTGTTATAAATCGTGAAATAGGGAAATAATCCACTGTCAAGTTTAAACTGTCTTTATAAAAAAGATCCTATCACCGTATTTTGCCAGCAGTTCGCTACCAGGCAACGTAAATATGTAACTGGAATCCCATTTGTAGTCAGATGATTTGTCAACACTTTTTTTATCATCTGCAAATACATATTTGATCATGTTAACGTAATATATTTGTTTTTCATTTCTATTACAACGCTAACCAAATGCTACAAATCGCGGGAGCGCGTGTATTCGAGTCAAAGCGAGGAGTATAGTTTGTTTTGTTTTTGAAATACACTGCAGCGACCATTTATGATCATAATAGCAACGTCCAGTTTTTTGGTGGAGAAAGACCTCAGACACATGTCTGAGTAGAGCCATCGGCGCACCGCAAGTAAGGTGGATGACGTGAGGATTATACTAATCAGTATTTGTAAATGTTATATTTGGATTACAAAAGATATTCAAATGCTCGATGCATATAAAGACAAATATCTTGCGATTTCAAAGGGTTAATATATTTGAATTGAACATGTGAAACGGACAAGGAGAATTTTCTTAAAAGTCAGTGCCGATAAAGCATAGCGTCACATGAAAATTAAAATCCAAGCGTACCAACTGAAGACCGTCGAGTTATAAGTATAAGAATAAAAATAACACTTTAAATTGATAAACGTGAATTTTAACATTTATCCAACCGATGCATTAAAATATCCCACATATTTTCTCTTTCGGTACGAGTAAGAGTGTCAAAACCACATATAATTTAGTTTTCCTGTTTATCGAAGCTCTATAACCGTTTATAAATACACAAGATGCATATTAAAATCCAGATTGTTTTACTTTCCATGTGTTAACAAAGGCAAAAATAAAGATATGGTCCGCTGAAATCGCAGTTAGTTAATATTTACTTACATTTAGTCTATGTATTTCCGTTTTGATGAGTGGAAAACTAGTTTTGAATTGGACACTCGCTGTTGAAGAGCTTATACAGCCAATATCTACAAACGGTACACAAAATCAGCACAATGTTTGTCCTTAAGCTGGTTAAAAACGAGAATGATAAAATACCTGAGTGAATTTGAAAAGAAAACGCCAGATGTATTTCACTATTTCGATGGTATTCACTGGTTTTGACACTGTAAGATTTAACTAACGCTCCTGAAATATGTTATCAAGTTGTCACTTACTATCACCGATGTAATGAAATAATTCCCATGTTGTCTCTAATGTCCCTAAACTTATCTAGGAGGGATCAATTTCCTGTTTATCCCTCATCGGGTGTGACGTCATTTCTGTGTGTATCAGGTAGCAGTATTTGGAGGGCGAGAACGCGTTAAACAAACTATGGTGGCTTGTTTTGGCCAATAGAAGGGGAAGTTTATTGCTAAATGGTTTTTCGTTTATATTACTTTGTACATGATTATGTATTTTTTCTAAATTACTATTTATTTTTTTTATAAAATTTTGATGTAAAACTGTAATATGCTTTTAAGCTTGCATTGCTTTTTCTATTATTTCGATATTCGCAAAACAATCGTTCTGAAGAGAGGAAACATGCACATTTTTAAAGTATTATACTTTCCTTAAGTGGCAAGAAAAGCTTCTTCCATTAATTTGCGCTTTTATTTTCACTTTTAATGAGCTGACATTTTAGGTTCGTTATTTAAAATAAATAATAAATTGCCTGGTATGCCTTGCAATGGTTCTTTCTTTTTGTTTCTTTACAACTCTTTACCAGCAATACGTCTTGATACGGTTGATATAAATAATTCCTATTTGTTCGACTTGAATGTAAAATGAAGATAAGCTCTTGCTACAATTGTGATTGCGTTTCAACGTTTCGAATTATGTTTCAATATCAAACTATCTTTGTGATGTTGTGTTCCGTGTTTCCACAATTTCTATGTTTTATGATAAATTGGTCGATATGCGTGTTTGGAGTTTACATGTTTAGAAATGATTGAAAACACTTCACAGTTACTCTGAAGTTGAAATATATCAGTTTTGTACTAAATTTTTGTACCTAAAATAAAAAGTAATAACAACGATGAATCGTATTCATATTTCATTCTTTTGGTTGATTGAGTGTAATACGGTGACGGTTTTCAAATGTCGGTCATGTTAATAAAATATTTGTTTGTACTAACATGATATCTCAAACGTTGGTATATACTGGCCTTAATTTATAACCCTGCGTAATTACAATTGAGGAAGAGGTAGCTCTCCCTCAACCGAACAAAATCATATATATTAGTGTTTGCCAGATTAGTTTTACCCACCTGGTCGCAAGGGAAATATACTGTAACACATAACTGTTGATTCCAATTTATACTTTACAACGTGCCCACTTACAGGCACATCGTTAGGAGGACATGTGTATCCATCATCAAATCACCAGCACGTGTGCTCATTATTGCACCTATTGGTATTACAAAGTTTAACAATTTAAAACCCACTACCTTGCAAACCTATTTACTTCAAACGACCGCGATTCGAACCTCAAACATCGTGATCTAAAGACACACCTTCTACATGTTCCAGTGGACTATCCCATTCACCTTAAGCTGCAACCTTAAACACTCCTCAGGTAAGCACGCCTAAAGTTGTATTTGTCCGCGTTATCTTTCCGTGCCAAGAAGGCTTACAAACAAGATTTCGTTGACGAGATTGGTATCCCAATGTTGTGATTTAGCTTAACAGAGTATTAACCAAATACTGGCCCACGACGTCACCACGCCTCACTACAGAGGCCTGGCCAGGCCATGAGAGTATGGGTGGTCTACATGTTTTCCACAGTAAGATTTTCATAATGCGATCACGAAACTTGTGGTTTAATTTGTACCTTTGACATGTTTTGGTTAAAACGGGGTTTTATTTAAATCACACTGAGTGATGGATTTAATATTTACTCGATACGAAGAACTTATTAGAGAATGACAGCATGGTTGTTATACAACAGAGTTCTTAATATAAGTTATTATATGTATATATATAATGGTGTTAAAGTAGAACTATCCGTACTGTTTTTGATGTTGTTGTTTCTCATCATTTTTCATTTGTATTATTATTATTTTTATTATTATTATTATTATTATTCCCCATCTCTTTCTTCTCCTTTTCCTTCTCCTCCTCATTCTTATTATTCTTTATTCTTCTTCGTATTCACGCTATCATCAATATAATAATCACTTCCCAGCAAAATGGACTGTGCATTTTTATTTGTATAGCTTAACATTCCGATACATTTGACAAAGGCACACTAATTGTCATTTGTTATCGGTATTTTCGAACATTGATATTTGCTTTAGTCGCCTACATGTTTCCCAGTAACTAGTTTGCTGGTTTTGCTTATTAAAGTTAGTATATAAACAAACAAAAATGTTTCTTATTACTTTACAAGAAGAATATATATGACAAAGTTCGATGAGCATTGCAATATTAACAAAAAAAAAAAATGAAAAGGCACATGACCAAGGTATTCACCTGCCAGCCAAATGTAAAAGTGAGAACAAATCTGTGATGAGTCATTAAACAAAAAGAGCAACCCGACAGTTACCGCCTTGGAACGGTCAGTCGGCAATATGGACTTAAAACAAGAAGAATGAGTAGAAAAACGCCTCATTAAAACACTGAATATATTAAAGGGTAAATACAAAATCTTAAAGATACCTGACACATTTTCGACATTTGAAAGTAAACACTATTTCTTCTATGCATTTGCAAATATTTTAATTGTTTTCTTTGAAATGTGATTGTACATGTAGCTGTGAGGAGTTTTTGTACGTATTTGTTGCTGTTCACCCCATTTTTTCTGATTCACTGTACCGGCACGACACCTGAACCGTACTCTACTACACCACAATATAGATGATCGTCATTACAATCTGGAACTTGGGTTTCTATTTCGTACAACGCGTGACATGGGTTTTCCCGAGCACGCGCTGCATCCTGGCCCACCGTTTGACGCTTCCTTAGGGCACGCCTGATCCTGTAAAGAATATGTAGTTAATTACTGTCAAAACTGTTTCGATATAGAATTGACTATGTACTAGTATTAAGAACAGCGTCAAATATACAAATACGTTAAACCTGTTTTAAAACTCAGATATTTTGTTTTGAAAATGGTCCAATTATATACAGGTTGAATAATCAAATGTACGTTAACTGGCTTACGTTGTAAAATAATCTCCCCTTAAAACGCCACATATGCCAGTAGGTCCTTTAATTTGGAATTACTCAGATTTATACCTGTACTGATTGAATTCTATGCTGACATTTGTGCTGACATTTTGATACTAATATAAACAATCATACACACACATACATACATACATATTAACATCCCAACTAATGGCCCAACTTACCTTTAAGACAACCTCGGATCTTTTTGAAAAGAGAGTCAATTTTTATGTCAATTTTTATATCACCAATATGCTTGCTTTATAACTAGTTGAGCTCTGCACATCCAAACAGATTTTATCGTGAACCAATATCAAAAATTTCATATTCCTTATTACTATTATGTAATCCTTATTTATTTATTTGTTAAATTTTAAATTCAATTAGAAGTTGCTTAACAGAATGATCCGTTATTTTGTTAATTACTTAAAAGCGATTCCCGCGACCATGGTTAACCCAACAAGCCCTATGCCAACTCCGATAAGTACACTTTCAGGGTGAACTTGAGATTTCGAAGTTTTTGGAACAGCGCAATGGTCTCCCTCGTGTTTCGTCTCGCAACCTCTCGGGCAGTATCCGGTCACTGCGTCACATGCATCTCCTTGGTAACAATGGCCGCAGGGTACGCACTCAATCGAATACGTGTTGGATCCGCAGACCTTCTCTGTTAAACAGAGGATGCTCACATAAATAATCACTGCTTATCGTTGTTAATTCATTGTCATATGCGAACATAAATAGTATAACAGTTCTTTATATGACAATATTGATGGTACTACGCTGGCTCGGATTTACCGGGGGTGCCGAGGGGGCCATGCCGCTTCGGCTCTGGGTAGTAAATTTTTTGCAAGACAGCGGACGAATCAGACGGAAGTTTCTCAGCGATTCAATCATAGATAAGCTTTCGGTAGTCAAATTGAAAGACTATTTGTGTTTTCACAACTTCCAAGTGACATATAAGAAGACGGAACTTGTACTGCGAGCTAAAGGTGTGGGAAAGCATTCAAAATCAGACCATTCTGTGCATCGTAAACGTAGTAATGGCGCAGATTGAACTGATGATTTGTTTTCGTTGCGACCGCTTAGTGATGGTGACATGTGCATTTACTGTGTGTATAAGGCAGGAACAAAGAATGGCAAGGTCATATTATGACGATAAACATGTCGGATGACAGATGTTTAACTACCCAGATTTTTCGCACATGATTTTTGGCAATGATTTTATTAAATAAAATTGTCTTTGTTGTCAGTTTACAAACATGGCCGTTTTGAACTTTCAAATATAAAAAGTATTTGTGGACCCTTCTTGAACTGTTATTGATATTTAGTATTAGTTAATTAAACGATCAGAATGTACATGTTATATATTAAAGGTTATTATAAGAATAGCATGGTGAACGAGTAAAAGTGAAACATTTAAATATAGTTTCATGCTATTTTTTTATTTTTACATGCAATATGTGCACGTATACACACACACGATAAAAAAAGAAAAAATGTAACTACAACTAAAGTCTGTTGTTAATTGACGTACACCTTTAAAGTATTTTTAATTGGCATTTTTATGTTGAACGGCATGAAATCAATTGCTAATCCTCCGGTATGTTTATGGTTTCGCTAATAGATTTTAACGTCACGTATCAATTAAATATGTGAAGGTCAATTTGTGTTACTGTTTATAAGTTTGCAATGATTTTAAAGGCAATTTAGTATATTTTATAACCATTACATTTTTTTCCAGCAAAAAACAAAACATAATTCACTACTAACTACTGCGTGCTTTTGGTAACTACGGTAGCGTACGTATACCTACCAACTAGGCAACTACTATTAACATTAACCGCAGACATATTATCTTAAATTATTTGACTAACTAAGGTTACAAAGCATACAATATGCCAAATTAAAAAGAGTGTATATAAAATATTTCGTTAAAAATTCATATTATTGTTGTGAAGAAAACATGAAAACATGGCATTCTGTAGAGATTTATATATATATATATATATATATATATATATTTATATATATATATATATATATATATATATATATATATATATATATATATATATATATATATATATGCAAAACTAAAGGAAAATCGTATAATTGAATTTCTTATTAAATGTGGATTAACGTTCGCAATCTCAAAAAATACAATTAAAGGTGTTAATTGACTCATGGTGTGTGTGTGTGTGATGAGCAATTTGTTTATTGGTTGCTGACTGGTCTTATTGGAAGTATGAACTAATAATACCGGGTATGAAAGAGACCGTATAATGCCGACGTAAGTGGTGTTTTCAGAGAGAAAAGAATGTTGTTATGTTTTCTTTTGTATCCTTTACCATGAATTTAGTGCTTCGAAATATTTTTTATCTGACCTCCTTAAATAGCATTTTGTAATTCACTCTTAACTAATTCAAACTTGGACTCTAAACAATTCGATAATCCTATTTGTCTCTGATGTAAGCCATGCGTGAGCTTTTCCAGTTTGTAAGAGGAATTTGCCGTGATTGCCAGGATCATACTCTCTCATCTTAATAAATATCAGACAACAATTAAAGAATAACACAACATGTACAGGACAAGATGATAAGTTTTTTTGTTAAATCACAAGGTGTGTTAATTGGGCATTTTTCATGGAGGCGGCAAACTTCAGAAGGATCAAAGAAAATGCGGAGTCTTTTTGTCAATCCTTTTAGCCCATTTTGACATGTCCGATGATTGATTCTTCAGAGCTTCACAGTGATTTCAGTTAATGATAGACACTTTCTTAGCGTAATTTTAGCGAACCTTCTGCATACGTAAAATTAACATTAACAAGAATATATCGACACATAAAATGCAGACCATTCACTATACAAACGCGCTGTTAAACAAAGTGGCGAAACATATGTAAATCAACATGTCCACAGCATAGAACACGCCGGCATTGAAAATAACTTTGTGTACGTAAGATGCAAAGTAATGCCATCAATTCCTATTGCAAATGTGAGAAAAAATTCAGATCATGATACCTGGGTATGCCGTTCCAAAGGGACAGAAATGGTTGTTATTTTTTCTTTGCTGCGGACGGCCGCAGAATAAACCGGAAATCGATGTAAGGAAAGTCTCACCCCATTAATTATTTTACCACAGACGATGCCTTTACAAACACAACAGTTCCCATTGCCTATCTTTTTCGATGTATTGCTCACGACATCAGTTTTTTTTTTCACTTCGCTTCAATGAACCGAATAATATGGCCGTTCAGATGTGGCTGAGCTTACTACCCGGAAGTAACAGGTGCGCGTTTTCCGGAAGTTAAATCTCAATTGAAGAGCAAAATGTAGGGGTAGATAAATCATGTTTTCGGAAAGTTCTATTGCATTCGCTGGATGTCCACTGCCCCACTAACGAGACTTAACGGCACTCCTTTGAGGTGATGCAGACGTTATTATCCTCGGTCTTCCGATTGTTTTTCCTCTTGCATCCCAATCAAGGTACAAAGTAGATTTACAGTGTACTTAAAGTTAACTTTTTCAAGTCATGACAAAATGGTTAAAAGGTGATAACAAAAAATTTGTTGTTTATAATAAGGAAATATTTTGTGTAAATATTGAGGTCACAGCTTTGAGATTGATTCTGACATAGAATAGAGAAAAAAATGCATCTTTACGTTATATCCAGGCAAAATAAAAACACAAACAGTGACAACAGCTCTACTATTTGTAGGACCAAATACCTCCCGGACAAAATCTTTTCTATTCAGTTTAGCATAGACAGACAAAATCTAAAATTTAACGCACACACACAAACACACACACAGACAAAATCACTCCCAAAAATTAATTATTATATCTTGAAGTTCGAATTTTATCAGAAAAAATTCGATTTAATTATCACAATGAATTTACCAGATTTAACTGTGCTAATCAAATAAACATTATTGCAAAATGTCGAAAATTTATAAGAGGTGATTTATCCAGGAGGGTGTTTGTTGTCTTCCTTCGCTGAAATGAACAGGAAGAATTGAGTTACCGAAGGATTTTGTCCCTTGTCCATTTTTAGCAATAACCCAGGATTAGAATTGCGTATCAAGTTGCAAAAAGGAGAAAAGGGAAAATATATTGCTTAGTTTGGAGTAATTTTATACTTCAGTGATCTGCAGCTGTAGGAAGCACCATGTGAAGCAATAGTACTTAAAGGTAGTATCCGACGGTTTGGATATTTGCATATTTTCATTAAACATCAAAATAGATAATTGTTACTTGAACATAGCTCGCAAAATGCTATTTATCGATGTCCTATACCTGTCTGACAAGTGAACCATAACGCCACATTCGTCATTTCAAACATGT
This sequence comes from Sinonovacula constricta, assembly GCA_007844125.1. Taxonomy (NCBI): domain Eukaryota; kingdom Metazoa; phylum Mollusca; class Bivalvia; order Cardiida; family Solecurtidae; genus Sinonovacula; species Sinonovacula constricta. Next base: position 55,676,494 of record CM017558.1, read on the forward strand.
ATTTTCTATCTGAGCGACACTGCACAATTAGCTATTTTTAAACTAACAAAACCACGTCACTACTTATGTTTTAGCCCGGCCACGTCATCCGCAGTGACGTCGATGTCTATTGTTAGCAGAAATCCTAATTGTTTTATGTATAGATTTGAAAAGAATGACTATTTCAGTGTTGATTAACAAGTTTTACAGCCCTAAAATTGAGATACTGTTGAAAATCACCGAAACTTAGACTGAAGAATGATTTTTTTTCTCTGCAGAAGTCATGTACAAATACCCACTAAAGGAGATAAGATATTGTCACATATATTCGATATAGGCAAACTACCGGATACCAACTTTAACAATTTGTGCAGTTTATATATGCTTTGACAATTGAAATAATGAGTTGTTATTGTTTTTCTAAAATCCAAAATGATCAGTGTACTGGAACACGACGGTAGTTAGATGATATGTGCACAATCTGTTATTTTTTGGTCCAAGTTTTAATAAACGCATTGATTGTTTGCTGTGCCAAAGCTCCAAACTTCTTTGTTATTTTGTTTGTTCTACGACAATTACTAATAGTTGCATTTGGTCGGGCCCAATATCTAATGAAGACTTCGCGGCAATACAGTACTGTTTTGTTTGTCCCACAATTTATTGGAGGCTGCACTCGAAATTTTGGATTTTTTTTATAAGACGGGCTTCAGTTGTAACTTCCCTAAACTCTACATCGAAATAATGCACAATACTTTCTCGAACAGAAATCTAAATTCAGGCAATATTAATGCATATCTGTTAAGCATAATATCTGCCGATAATGTACTGGATGTTCGCTGAAAAATTGCGATAGCTAAGATAGCAAAATTGTGTTTTAATTATTATTTTCTTCCCAATATATGCAAACGACGATCGATGGGAAAATGGAGCTACTAATGTAATCTGCCTGCTTTTTATGTTCCAGTTCGAAGGGAAGTATGTGGTTGCCTATTTCGGCATAATTTTGGAAGAATTCTAATTTTCAACAACAAAGTTATACTGCTAAAGGTTTATGTCTTCGCATTTTCAGGCTTTCAGAGTCACTTTAATAAAACAATTAAATACTATTAACCTGTTATTCAGATACACTTCAGAATACATGTCCGATATTTTAGAAACATTTTCCCGCACCCTCCCCCGTCCCGCCCGGAATCTATGTCATTTGTCGGTTTTCGTCCCCCGCCCACGCCCCCACCCACCCAGCTGAAAAGTACTGGGTCCGGGTCGGCTACGAGTTGAGGAGCCTTATTTAAGTGGGCTGATACCATTTGCTTTTGGTGCAGTGTACCCCACTGCCCAGAGCATTTACGAAGCCTCGTTTTGGAAAGACGTTGGGATAAGTTATTCAGTCGTTTTATTTTTCTACCACCTTCATTCGCCTCCACCACACTGCACCTTCCCAGTGCACATTTTTATTGTGTCAATTGTGTTTTCGTAAGGAATTCAGTAAGTCCAACTTTATGTCAGGGAATGTATTACTTTTACACTCATTTTACTTAATTTAATTGTCTGGCAGCACCATTAGTGCCAGATAAAGTCAATCCAAACTGGACTGTATTTTGGTCCTCATTTGCATTATCCCCAATTTTCACCTGATATAAATGAGTTGCAGGAGAAGGGAGCGTGCAAATATTAATAAAATGTATTATATAATGACGTCTTACCAGTTTAATCATGTCAAGTATAAATAGGCACATATAAAATGGTCCTATGAATTACCACAAATATTGAAATTCGAACTACCGCAAGACAAAGGCACATCCAGTTGTAAAAGTGACAAATAACGCTTAGACGAGACGTGAAAATTCAACTGTTACCGCACTGGAATAGTTAGCCGACAGACGGACCGACTGGGGTGCTGAAACGTGATTTGTAGAGCGCTCCAACTTCACACTTCCTAAGAGGTTTGTAAGTGGTTTTCTCAAAGATAGTGTAAATAAAATGTACCATCAACAACTGATAGTAAGTACCTGCATCTTGGATTAAAATCCGATAAAAGTATATTTATTAAGAACACTGCAAACAAAAAGGATAATGCGGTATGAACATTTTACAATACATACAGAAGTTCCTAACGGGAGAAATATTTAAAATAAAACTATCCAAGCGATGAAATCACTGAAAATATTTTATCCGGAATTAAAGATGTATTGAGAAACGAACATGTGTTCGGCGGCTTATTGATTTGCTTGATATAAGGGAATGCCAGAAACGGCAGCAACAGAATTTGTTCCTGTGGTGGAAGGGGGTTGTTAATTTGAGTTATAAATAGTCAACCTCTTAAGTTGCAAATAAAACATAAAAACAAATAACTGGAAGAATGTACAATATTTGCATATATTCTAATATTATAATTAAAACAACGTGTTGACAATCACCACTAATTTACAAACAATATGCAAAATTATGTCAACTAAACGAAACGTAAATTCCAAATTATATAAATCAAACAAAATGTAAAACACTTCCATTAACTGATAATTACTTAAATAGACCGGCTTATTATAATTAATGATATAGATACGTACGTGTTACGCACAGATCTCCTTGGTAACCAGGAGCACAAGCCTGGCAGGTGCCTGTCACGTTATCACAGGTGATGTTTCCATAGCAATGACCACATGTCAACGAACAGTTCTCTCCGTAGGTCCAGTGAAGACAATCTGAAACAGTCAACGATTGTAAATAATATGTACGGGTAGACTCGACGATTGTAATCAATATGCACGTGTAGATTCGACGATTGTAATCAATATGCACGTGTAGATTCGACGATACAACATTTCAAGTCATTTGTTATATTTGTTGCTATAGGCTCACAAGCTATATTTTAGTGGAGATTCAACAGCACCAATAACCTTTTTTTGTTGATATAAAACATTTTAGTCACTATATACTATCGACAAACCTATTGATATAAAGCTATTGCTATAGCTATTTCTTTAGGTTACCACATGTTCAGAACCTATACTTTACACGCTAATGCCTCGTTGGCTTTTGAGCACAAACATTCTGGACTTATTCCTCACTTCATATCACACACTCATAGATTCAGTAACACTCCATCCAGGCATTTCAGACCACAGCATATTCACAGTCATTGCTAATCTAAAACCAAAAACAATAAAACAACTTCCCAGAAATTTTATTCTTTATAGAAAAGCAAACTGGACAGAATTTCGTAAATTTATGGACTCTGAAAAAGATAGGATTATAAAAATATGTAAATTCCAAAACTTAAATGTTGATAAACTATGGGAAGAACTTAAATCATCTATTAATACAGGGATATCAAAATACATACCAGTAAAGAAAATAGGGTCAAAATTCTCACTGCCTTGGATCACTCAAGAAATTAAAAGACTAATTCGTAAACGGGATCACCTTTATGTCAAGCTCAAGAAAACTAAAAAAACAGATCCAAATACTAGAGCCCACTTCCTGAATTTAAAAAACCTTATCAAAAGGAAAATTAAAATTGCACATGAAAATTATATTGAATATGTTTTGGGAAATGAAAACCCGGAAACAGAACAAGATCATCCAAAAAGTAAGTTTTCAACAAAGAAACTATACAGTGTTCTAAAAGCGGCAAAGCAAGATGCTCATGGTATTCCACCTTTATTCGATCAGTCTACCGGTACGACTGTTAGCGACAACTTAAGTAAAGCAGACCTCCTAAATAAGCAGTTTCAGTCTGTTTTCACTCCTATGTCACCACTTTCGTTATCACAACTATGTAACGCAACCCTCATAAACATGAATATAAATTGTAAGAACCCAAAAATGCCTGAAATTGTTATTGACCTAAAAGGGATTATAAAACTCCTTGGTAATCTAAAACCTGACAAAGCTGCTGGTCCAGACAGTATTAAACCCCTTGTGCTGAAGGAATTAAAATTGCAAATTGCTCCAATAATACAAATTCTGTTTCAAAAATCACTTGACTCTGGCAAACTACCAATGGAATGGACTTCTGCAAATGTCACTCCTCTTTTCAAGAAAGGAGCTAAAAATGACCCTGCAAACTACAGACCAATTTCTTTGACTTGCATTCTTTGTAAAACATTAGAACACATTATAGCATCCAATCTTACTGTTCATTTTAAAAATCACAACATTCTTTATGATTTACAACATGGCTTTCGTGAGCGCCGATCTTGTGAAACACAACTTATACAACTTGTTGACGACCTAGCACGTAACCTCAGCACAGGACAACAGACTGACTTAATATTGCTGGATTTTAGCAAGGCTTTTGATAAAGTAAGTCACCTGAAGTTATTATATAAACTGCAGGAACATGGGGTAGACCAACGTACAGTACAGTGGATCAAAGCCTTTCTTATAGGTAGATCACAAACAGTACTCCTTGATGGCGTAAATTCCAAGGAAGTACCAGTAACATCAGGGGTGCCCCAGGGCTCAGTACTCGGCCCCCTCCTTTTTCTACTTTATATAAATGACCTACCCAATCATATTAAATCCCAAGTTCGCCTTTTCGCTGACGACACTGCAGTTTACCTAGTCATCACAGATAATCAAGACTGCCTTAAGTTACAGAAGGATTTACAGACATTAGAAGCTTGGGAAAAGTTATGGGAAATGGAGTTTAACCCTGGCAAATGTCAAGTCTTAAACATAACTAGGAATAAAAAGAAAATCAAGTTTGGTTATAAGTTACACGGACAAATCTTAGAGGTAGTACCAAGTGCAAAATATCTAGGCATTGACATTTCAAGTGACCTATCATGGAATCAGCACATTGACAGAAAACTCTTGGATTCTTACGAAGAAATCTACCTTCAAAAAACCAAAAAATTCGCCAAATCTCATATAAATCACTTGTTAGACCGCAACTAGAATATGCTTCTTCAGTTTGGTCACCACACACACAGTGTAAAATTAACAAAATTGAAAGGATCCAACGTAGAGCAGCCCGATGGGTCAAAGGCCAATATTCCCCTTACGACAGTGTGACGACTATGCTCGATGACCTAAAATGGGAGACACTAGAATCCAGAAGAACCTCTGCTAGACTATGTATGTTTTTCAAAATAGTCCACGGTTTTGTGGCAATTTCAGTCCCACCTTATCTAGTACAGCCATTGAGAAGAACCAGGCACATGCATCCATTAACATACAGGCAGGTTCACACTAAAATTGATATTTTTAAATACTCTTTCTTTCCTCAGACCGTCGTATTATGGAACCAGCTACCATCCACCGTCGTTTTGCAGCCTGATCCTGATCACTTCAGACAGGCTATAAACGCCCTTAACACTGCCTAGACAGCAAAACACTGTTTTTAACCTGTTTTAACCTGTTTTTAACTCTTTTAACAAGTTCACCCCTGTTTTTCTTTGACGTCTTCTTGTCATTTAAAAACTTTTATTCTTGCACTTGCACGCGCACCTGCTAGTAATACCCGAAAGGGGCGTACAGCAGTATAAATAGATAGATAGATACTTGTAAGGGGTAAATGGATAGCCGCTTTCTGAATGGTTAACATCGGCAGGTTTGGAAAGGTTATAATTATACGTGTAAATGCGACGAATGTAAACGAATATACTTGGCGATAGTAAGTGAAACCACGTGGTCAATACACTATAGTTTAAACATTTAAGTGGTGCCTCGAGAAAGTCCGCCATAAAAATAATGTCCCAAGATGGTAACTGTCGTTGGTGGGTTGCTGTTCATATATTTGTGTGTCTCGTATGTGGCTCGTTTTACGTGTTAAGTTTATGTCTGTTGAAAAGTTGCATATTAAGCGCGGCAACGCTGTTTCGTTATCACGGCTTTGCTTAGTCTACTCGTAACTTAAGGTAAAGCAGTATCTCATAACATGTTTCTATGTTTAGCTCACAATATTAAAACAAAACAAGAAGGACCCCGTCAGCAGAAAGAAAAGCAGAGCATAACAAAAAAAATCATGAGATCACCTAAAAGCGGCGCTTTGATTATTTTAAAAGAAAACGCCGAGATCAAATAATTTTGCGGCCGTTATAAATACATGTGTCTGATAAAAACGATCAATTAAGTATTATTACCAAAAAGATCTTACCGTCTAAACAATCGTTGCCTTGGTAACCCGGCGAACATCCGCCTGGGCAATGGCCAGTGAAAATGTCACATGGGTCATCGTTCTTACAGTTCCCGCACTTGTATTGGCAGTCGGGACCGTAGGTACCAGAAGTACATTCTACAACAAATAAGACATAGGAAGACATGAGCTTAACACAGGATCTTGAGGAATGACATTAATTAAAAAGAGACATCTGAGGTAATGAAGCGCACAGGGTAAGCATAATTAAGACATACGAATATTTATTTTATCATAAAAAAGTCTCACGCAGACAGAGCAAGTTTGAAATAGAAAACAATGAAGTAATTTAATATAAATACACACACGAAACAACAACAACAACAAAAACGTAATAAACATATCGGAAGGGATCGCAGCGACTCACGTTTTACGCAGAGTTCACCCTGATAGCCTGAAGCACAAGATTGGCAGGTGCCTGTCACGTGATCACATGCTATGTTACCATAGCAATTACCACAGGTAAAAGAACAATTATCGCCATAGGATGAGCGTGGGCAAGCTGAAAAAATGAACATTCTAACATGGCATAAGCTTGTATTGATCAATCTCTCTCTCTCTCTCTCTCTTTCTGTCTGTCTGTCTGTCTGTCGGTCTTTCTGACTCTCTCTCATTCTTTCTCTCTTTATCCATCCATACATCTACGATCTACCTATCCATCCATTAATACCTTTCTTCCTACCTGCCTCCATCCAACCCTCTAGCCCTTCCTCGCTCTCGCCATCTATCTATCTATCTATCCATCCATCCATCCTTCCATGCCAGCCAGCCAGCCAGCAGCCAGCCAGCCAGCCAGCCAGCAGCAGCGAGCGAGCGAGCGAGAGAGCGAGCGAGCGAGCGAGCGAGCGAGCGAGCGAGCGAGCGAGCGAGCGAGCGACCGAGCGAGCGAGCGAGCGAGCGAGCGAGCGAGCGAGCGAGCGAGCGAGCGAGCGAGAGCGAGCGAGCGACGAGCGAGCGAGCGAGCGAGCGAAGCGAGCCCGCCCGCCCGCCCTCCCCCCCTCCCTCCCTCCCTCCCTCCATCCATCCATCCATCCATCCATCATCCATCCACATCTATCTATCTATCTATTATCTATCTCATCTATCTATCTATCTATCTATCTATCTATCTATCTATCTATCTATCTATCTATCTATATATCTATCTATATCCTATTCTATTCTATCTATTTCGCTTGCATTATCTTTTTTTTACTTCTCCATCATACTATTCCTTTCTCTTCCATTATTTTATTCTTCCCATTTCGTCTTACTTTGATTGCAAAGGTTTCCTAGATATCCAGGAGCGCATCTTTTACACTGGCCGTCTACTGGGTTACATTGTTCACCGTTGTAGCAATGTCCACAGTATGTAAAACAATCCTTTCCATAGGTTTTGTTGTCACAGACTGCATACAAAGGAAAATGGATAGGAGTGCAAATGGTCGTTAAAACATATTGTCATTGCAAACGGAATTTTGATAAAAGTCATACTTTAGCTGTCTAACTTAAATGGCGTATTATGACGCTTCATTGCGAAACTAAGCGAGATTGTTTTGACAAGATTAAATCCAGTGCAAATGCAATGGTATCCAAGAAGTATAGCCATCTTACCTAAGTCACATTTGTCCCCGTGGTAACCCATTACACATCCTCCGGAACTGCACAGTCCTGTGACCGGGTCGCAAGTGTCGAAATAACAATGACATGTCTTGCTGCAGCTGTCACCAAATGTCATTCGATCGCACACTACAAGTGAATATAAATTTCGACTAAAGCTGATACTTGTAATGACATATCGCATTTCATATATCATAGATGTCCCTTTCAGCTTAAAGCACAGTTTACAGGAAAACAAAAATTGTCCTACTACTAACCATTTTACACATTCTAGCACTCCAGCCTGAAATATTGTATCATATTTACCAAGGTCAACATATTTGAATAATCTTCCAACACAGAGAACAACCTTTTAGCATGAAACACTTATCTTTCTGTTCAAGGGATCAGATCTTTTAGTTCAACTCACATCGCTCTTACTTTCATACCATATCACATACCATTAAAAACTATCCACTGTATACTATCCTACACAAGAAAGAAAAGCCCACTTCTCCTTTGTCCTTTCCAAACTCAGAGCACATTTCGAGATAAATAAAAACGTATATTACCTACCCTGATCACATCTTTGTCCTTTCCATCCCGGAGTACAACCAACAGGACACACACCAGACACCTTATCACACGGAGCACCATCACAGTGACATAGATCACAGTTGGGCTCGAAATGGAAGTCATTACAGGCTGTTTGAAACAAATAATAGTTCGCTATTAAGGAAAAAAAAACCACCAAAAAATAATGCCCCATGTTGAGAATATTATCTTAAGCATCCTTGAATTAGAATTACACAATGCTCCTGTATTTGTTGCGTACGCATTTCTGACACTTATACAGAGCGTAGCTATAGTTTTCAAACTGCCTTCTGCTAAGAAAAAGTGCGATTTAAATACATTCACACACTTGCACTTTCTTATGTGCTTCAAAATAAAAACACACATAAGTCTTTTATTTTGCCATATTTTCCAAACGTTCAACGATGTTTTGATCCCGTAAGTGTCCATTTTCTTGGAAAAAATATACGCATTAAAGAAGTATGTCACCTCATGTATTATCAGTTCGTCTAAGACTTGCCAGCGATACACAACAATGGCAGCTTACGTACAGAAATACGTTTATTCTGTTAGACATGAATACAACGAAAGATGTTTAGTGTGATCATAAATCTTAAATTGATAAATACTGAGTGACTTACACATAAACACCTGCACCTCACACACGACCATCAAAAAGTCTGCTCTTTGGTTTCGTGGTCTATGAAGTGCAAGAGCGACATATCTGATCGGAGCGTCCCCAAAGAGAACGTCTGTGACGCCTTGATTGGCCAGGTACTCCTTAGACGTAACATTGTTGATGTACACGTATGGTGAGGAGGAATAGTTGTACGGAGTGGTCTCAGACACAAACATTTTGAAGCCGTAAAGTTGTTCGTACGCTGTAAATGTCAACTTTATCATTAGCTTCCTTATCGTGATTGCAAACTGTTTAAAAGACAATACCAACATATGTCCTTTCTTTCTTCAAAAGATAACCTTACTGCAGAATATATATATATATATATATATATATATATACATTACTATACTGGTCACATCCGTGTATGTGCGCGCGTGTGTGTGCGCGTGTGTGTGCGCATGTGTGTGCGTGTGTGTGTGCGCGTGTGTGTGCGTGTGTGTTAAACATGTATTGAACGATGTATCCGGGCAAGAACAAACCTATGTCGGATCTTCCGAAAACCTTCACCTTCCCAACCCTGACCACCGAACCAAGGTCAACCTCCCACCAGGGTCCCTTGGCTGGATATTCGTACCCGGTACCTGCGCAACACCGACAACCATCTCCCGTGTATTCTGTCACATTGTCCACCGCCAGATCTGCTGTCCATAAATATCCATTGTAGTTAAGGGTCGAGGACTGGTATACCGTTTTTCGCAGTGCAATGTTTACTGTAAAGCATGTTATCGTTTATTAAATTGGTTGACAAAAATGCCTATTGATTACTCAATACATAGTGATTAATGAAACAAAAGGTATCCGACAGTTTGGACCAAAATATTTTCTTTATACATCTTAGTAAACCATTGTTATCTGAACAGCTCTCGTAATATGCTGATTATTGATTTCCTACACCTGCCTCAAAAGTGAACCATAACGTCACAATCGTGTATTTTCTATCTGAGCCACGCTGCAAAGTTAGCTATTTTTAAACCAAGAAAACCATGTGACCACTAATGTGTAAGATCATCTACATCATCCGCTGTGACATCGATTTCTATTTTTAGTAGGAATTTCAATCGTTTTTATTAACAGATATTGTTACATATATAAGATGTAGGTAGACTCTCCGATAACACCTTTAAACTTAAACAAACTTAAACACCAATAGGCTTTGTTTGCATATAAAATTTCAATTTAGTGCGGTTTTGTGAAATATTTTGAAACCATTAAATGAAAGTAGGAAAATGAAGTTATAATTTTTATGTACATAATTTGTCGACATTAAATTTTGAAATTGTTCATTGGTTTTGCGTTGACATCATCGTTGTTGAAATGGGCAAATTTAAGTTAATATTTCTTTAAACAATACATGTGAGGTATCAGTAAGTTACTCATCTATTTCTATGAAGGACATGTTATTCAGGATTCATTAAAATGAAATTCATACATCGTCCCAAAGTGCCTCCAAGTACTGCCAGTCCACAAAGTACCAACACATTCCAATACATCTCTAAAACAGCCAATGCTGAAAACAGAATAAGGTGTATGTATAAGTATGGATTAAAGTTATGCTCTTGTAATATTGTTTATTCTTACATTTGCATTATTTGGTTTATGGCCAATATGTTACACAAAATTGTATATATATATATAAAGTTTAAGAAAAAAAGGCTAAGACTTGAGTATATTGCTGATCAATATTTCTAAAACAGAAAAAAATTGACGTAATCATAAATATGCAAGTTAAATTCAAATTTGACAAAATACAGAGACAAAACTTTACATAAATAGACAAGAGACTCATCATTCCCCATATCGCCCACCTGAGATTTTTAGACATCTAGAAAAACATATCAAGGAATATCAACAAAATTTAAACAGACTTAAATAATTATAATATATACATACATACACACGCACGCACGCACGCACGCACGTACGCACGTACGTACGTATGTATGTATGTATGCACATAAGCTACTTTTGAACAATCACGTTCATCTTTTTACTTCGTGGCCATTCATGAAAAATAGTCACGCACCTGGCGGCAATATTTTTTTATATTTTTTTTTGTATGACCACATTTTAAAGACGACACACACACCATCAAAATTTTGTAAACATTTATGATAGAGTTCCACCTAAGAATCATATAAGCTAAATATCAAGGCTCTGGCTCTTAGTTTCTGAAAATTAGGATTTTCAAAGTTTCCCTTATAGCCATTTAATGGAAATGACCACGACCCTGGCGACCATGTTTTTATACATCAACATTCTTTTAACAATCTTGATACAGGGCCACTCGTGGATCCTTTACACCAAATACAAAGGCTCTAGCGCTTTTGTTTCTGATAAGAGGATTTCAAAATTGTGCTACATAACTTTATATGGAAATGTGCCCATGTAAGCCATGTTATCAAACGAATAAGAATTTTAACAATGATAAGGAATACCCAAGGAAACTATTTACCAAATACCAAAAGGGTCTAGCTGTTGTAGTTTATGACAAAAAAAAAATTCTCAAAACTATTAGTTATAACTATACATGAAAAAGGTCACATCCTGACGTACGTACATAACGGGTCTAGATTCTTTGAACAATCTTAATTCGGGGCCACCCAAGATGTATACCATCATTTAAAAAGGCACACGACATGTATTCACTATTGTACCAAAGTTCTATAATTGTGAGTATGTGTGCTTTGACGGTAAAAGTACAGTTGAGAAGATTAAATCCCAAATTTCGTGTTAATTTATTTTAGAACGCAACTGACGTTTAAATAACGCGATATGAAATAACTTTAATCGTTTCTTACATCTATATTTTGATTTAGCTAAACAAACAATACAACAGTAGGTTGCACAGCAATGTCACATCAAGTATTCATGGAATGGCCAACATCAATATTCAGTACACAACTTTCTTCATTTAACTTTCTGTTATTTTACTTGTGTGTATCAGCGCTGTTGTTTTTGCTGCTGTTGTTGTTGTTATTATTGATATTGTTTTTCGAAAATTATTTATGCGTTGAGAAAGGGTGTCGTGAAAATACTTAAAACTGAAAAATCTAGGGCAAAAAAGGACAGTTTCTGTGCGAGGAAAATATATCGTAAACAGAGCATAAGATTTAGGAGTAAACATTTTTCGTTTCAAAATGTATTATCTTCCGCCTCAATTTTTACTACAATACGTAATATGTAAATGCATCTGAAGGAAAAGGAAATTTAACATAACAACAGATAGGAAATTAAAATGTCATATGAGAATTATGACAGATATTAAGATGCGAACCTCCACTAGAGAACGGTATATGGAGAAATGTAAAAGTGACAAAGAGACGAGGCATTACTCAAAAATGGAAACAACAACAGTTACCGCCTTGTAACGGTTATTTTGGGATGCTTAAACCTGGTATGTGGAACGCTCCAATGTATTCTTACCAGTTTATGGCGTTTATTTGTAACTGTTTTTGACAAGAACACAATAACACAGTATATTCGCTTTTAAAACTCTTTAAGGACTTTTATACGGGCGTTGCGTTTCCAATTATAATGGAGCAGACATAATTATACCACGCATACTACAAGATCTTAGAATCAGTAACCCCTTATAATCCTTTGTATTAATTTAATCTCTTCATTAAGTGTTGAAAATAGTGAACTTATTTCCCCTTTAATCAGTTGCTTTTACACTCATTTACCCAGTTTTTTTTTCTACTGCAGCTATTTGACATGTCTCTTCAAGCAGTTTTCTTATTATCGAATTATATAATATAATCGTTTATATGATTGTGTTAATGTGCCTCAATATGCAAAGAAAATAAACAACACTTACCTTAATTTAAACCTTGCTGGATAGCGTATTCCTGTTCATAAATTACAATGTTTCATCCCTTTCACCATTTCACTTCCTGGCTCGGTATAAACTCCAGTTCAAAAGCGTCTTTCAAAGCAGATCATTGGACAGCTACACCCACAGTGCAGCATGTAATACGATAAAATATTATATCCCCTTCATCCTTTATATTTCTCTTACCTGTTAAACTATATATACACATCAAATATATATATATGCTGTGTTTTTCCCTTAAGCATAAGGTAGCAGTGTCTGGCATTATTATTTAACAATGACATGTGTGCCTCTCTATTTAAAAATCAGGTACAAGTCAGGGTTAGATGTTGCGTAAGGTCAATTTAGGATTACAAATCGTTGATCTAGGCTTCAGACTGTAGGAATGATGTTCTATTTCTATGTTGGACGATAGTGGGACTGTTGAAGACCGTCCACAATCTGACGGTTGTTCAGATTTTCTGAGTCTGAAAGTAGCAAACGATAGAATATGTTTGTTGTTTTTAATTACACTGTTTCGACCAATTGTGTTCATTTTACGACGTTGGTAGAGAAACGCCCGATATACATGTCGCGCACTTTGAAGGGAATACCTTTCCCAAGCGAGCTCTTTAGCCCCAATCGGGACTCGATCCCACATGGTGAGGGGCCGGTGAGCTGGAGAAGTGATGCGTAGATATTCAGATGTGTTTTCCGTTGAAACCAGATGCCACGATACACATTCATACTCAACTTTATACAAATGCTATAGCAGAAAGTTTAAGTAAATACGATAAAATGAGTCAATGAAAAAGTTTTTAAGAAAGTAAGGAAAACAAATATCTGAAACATTCACTCAAAGATGAACATAAAAATGAACCACGAAATTTAAAATAGTTTGTGAACAATCGTTTAACGCATTATGTATTATATGTATTTTTACGTATAGAGTACAGGAATAATACCTGAAAATTGGTCCATAGGAATTATTTTTACCATTAAATGTATATAAAAACAAGGGTTATGCACTTCACTAAAACTGTGATAAGCCAATCACACTGATTTCATTTATAGACAAAATATTTACAACAGGTTTTAATACAAGACTAAGCAGATTCCTTCAAGAAAACAATGTTATTATTCCAAATCAAGCTGCCTTTAGAGAAAAACAGAGCATAACATACCATATCTTCATTCTATCGTAGAAATAATAACAGGACATAACAAAAATAAACTTTAAATGAACCTAACTTATATTGATATCTCTAAGACCTTTGGTTCGGTAAGGCGCCTTGGAATACGGAAAAAAGTTTCTTGGGACAATTTATAATATGTATCAGAACATACTTCTTGGGACAATTTATAATATGTATCAGAACATACAATCTGTTGTTGCCTAAGTCAGTAAATGGTAGCTCAATCATTAACAATTCTGCAACATTTGACACTTACATTAAAAAGGAAAATAATGGAAGTCCAGAGTAATCTGACTTCTTTGCCTGTTCTATCAAGGTCCGCCAAGCAAAACTTATCGCCATCGCTATGTTTTCCATCTTCCGCAATGAAGACATTTCCTTTCACAAAAGAACAACAGTTGTATTCTAAAATTCTTCCCATGTTTTAAATCATAGTGCTCTTTTATGCGGATGACAGAATACTTTTGGCTGAGGATCCAATTTCACTACAGAAAAGATTGGACACATTCATGGAATTCTGCAAAAGATGGAAAGTTAATGTCAATATAGATAAAACAAAAGTCATTGCTTTTGTGCAAAGAATATAAATACTTACTGTTTTATGATCAATGAAACAAACACAGAAATAACAGAAACACAAACATATCTCTTAGCAAACTGAAAAGGCATTTAATCATATTTATATATTTTAAACAACGTTCAACTTTCAGCAGATCTAACTCTAAAGTTGTTTGTCCACACCATTGTCCCAATACTAACTTACAATAGTGAGTAATAGGGGTAAACCAATATAGATATTATCAAAGGAATGCACCAAATATTTCTCAGGAACCTGCTAAAATAAAAATAAAACACCCATTTACATGCTTATGGACTAGTTAAGAAGATTTCCATTAGAGGTTCTAATAAACACAAGGATGGTTGGTTACTGACTAAGACGTGTATCTGGTAGCCAAGGCAAACTGTCATATAGAATATATCAATTAATGCTACTTATACGAAACCTTCAGTCAAAATTGCTAATTTGTATTCATACTACATTAACACAGTTGGTAGAATTGATATGTGGCATGGTCAATACATCTTAGCATTAACATAATACTAAAAATGACATGGTAAACAATATTTGAATTGACCAACACAAAATGACCCGCAAACTAAGATCTCATCGGAAGGAACACATTACTCTCTATAAATATATGGCGTCAGTTGAGATTTCTGTTTCTAAGCTCGAGAAAAGGGATTATCTGACCTTGGTTAAACATAGTGCATGCAACTATTATTTACCAATTGAAGTAGGGAGAGGAAAAGGAATAAACATCTCTGAAAGGACATGTGCACTGTGTAAAAAAACGTCAAAGGCGATGCTTACCATTACCTACTTACATGTCCATTTTTTTCAATCTACGTAACCATGTATATTTCAAGATATTATTTTGTCAATCCAAACATTCTTTAACATTAAGAACTCACGAACAGCCAGTATACACAACAGCTAAACAATCTGGCTGAATTTGCAATGACCATAATGAATAAATTTAACTCTAATATGACGTAGATTTAACACGCACAATGCAATGCTAATAAAATGCTCATTTAGATGTTTTCTAAAAACTAAACTGATTTCCCAAACACAACAAAATAAAAACAAAACTTACCAATGCTTATCAGTGGTTTGAAATATCAGTCTTGTCATACTAAACTATTACAATTGTAATTCCCAAAGAGAGCTTTGCTTTTCAAGGTCCTGTTAGTTTTCTATTTTTCAGCATTGTTTGTCTTACACCCGTTAGAAATTAACATTATCATTATATTTCATGTCATGTGTATCTTGTTCTATTATATTTTACAAGTTTGATAAGTATACTCATGTATTGTCGTTGTACAAATTGAGCTTAATAAAGCAGGCTCAAGTTCTTGGTAACACAACTGAACAATAAGAACAAAATTAACAAAACTCAATACTTAGCAACCGTTCTATTCATCTATCTTTTGTAGTTGCGATAAAATACAAATTAGACATGTCAACACGACTATTTAATACTGACGAATAAATAAACGAAACGCGATATAAGTGAGACCTGTATCAAAACAAAACTCCATTTTAATCAACATCCACACTTGTATGTATGTTAAGCGAAACTATAAACGTTTAAAGAACACTCACCTCCATTTTAATGATCGTCAATGTACCAAGGACAATCACTTTCTGCACCAGGTATTGCCACTGAAATTAAACTGTAAGCAATGGGTTTTGTTCACTGCGAGACCGACAGAGCATCCACACGTATTTATGTTCGGGGATATTCTACCATCCACGGCACCCCGTGAAACACTTCCCTAGAGCCATGTTAAGAACTTAAACAGGCAGTGATATATTGAAAGACATTGCAAGTTCGCTACACCTTTTAGAAGCATATTAACACATATCCTTGGTATTATGATTATCTAACAATGTGTGTTTTCTACACAGCATTGCCAACATAATTGCTTCTAATCGTAAACATTGTGATCAAACATTATAAGCACGCGTTTATACAGTTATTCTTTCAATGCATTTGTTTAAAAATAGTTTATCCGTTCCACGATAAACACAATAGACATACTCAACGATAATAATATGTCCACCTCACATATGTCTTTGAGCCATTCTTCGTCGTTTGATAGACATTTAAACTGTTAAAACTCATTCATACGTGGCATTTCCGGAACTTGCTACATCCGGCACCATAGAGATTATGACCTAACGTGATAACTTGTAGATTATTACATTAATAATTATTCATTATAAATAAGGACAACCTGCACGAAAGTGTACAATGAAGAAATATTTAATTGATTTTCATCGGATTTACGTACCCCAGGTGAACAGTTTGGAATAAATCGCTTTGGTTTAATTTTCCCATGAAAGGCTAAAATTTTTAATAATCTACTTTAAGACGTTCTTGCGAAATTGACGTCTCATGCTTTATTGAAACTGTACAGTTTGCCCAGACTTTGTGTGTCTTTATTGGAAGTGAAACACAATCACCATCTTTTCTGTTGATAAATAAGTAACTAAAATGAATAACATTATAATTGTCTTACATTCTGTTGCAGAAACTGTTATGTAATCAGGACAGAGATAAACAAACCAATATTTTTGACAAACTGCATTTCCAGTAAATTAAGGAAACCGTAAGGTTCAATGCCTTCGTAATTTACTCTTGAATGATCAATCACCAACTAGCGGTCATCTGTCTAACGTTGCTTTTTGCTTGCAGTTTTATTAAATAAGACGATTAAGTATTAACTGTGTTAAAAATCCTAATTGAGGTTGTATTACAATATATTTTATGCACTGTTGACAAAAAAAATAGTATAGTTTAAAACTTGTTTATCATTGTAAAATTAATCATAAAGCTTGATTTAAATCAACTTTTCTTGTTCAAATGACAATTAGCAAAGAGGTTAACAGTTACCTGAAACGATATCTTCTTTTTTGCAGCATCAAATTACATTTAAATAAAGCAACGTAACGTTGCCAGGAAAAGGTTAGCAATTATGATTTCTTGTTCTTCTTATGATCAAGAGTTAAAAGTCGACTTACCTTTATTTACGATTTACGGTCTGAATTATCACCCCATATTAATCGAAATATGCCATGTTTGTATAAAGCAGTTATTGAAGCGATAGGATTACTTTACAACATGTATCAATTTCTATTTACAATTGTTATTACATCTTGTATATCTTTATATTAGTTTATACCCTCATTTCAGGCGTACGTTCACCACAACAACATGTCATGAAAATACGGTATCATATATATATATAGTTTTCTGCCTGTGCATAAACAGTCACGTAACTCTATGTTTACTTTTAAAATTAAACCACATGAGTCCTGTTTTAATTTTCCTGTCATACATTTTAACATAATACTTTCATTTTATCGGAGTTAAAGCAGCTCGAGTGTACATGCAGCAATATTTTTCATATTTTATTAAAATAAGGGTTCGTAGGGTTTTTGTCAATGAATACCCAACGCAATTTTTGCACTCGTTAGATAAGTAGTTACAGGTGGTTGTATGTCAAACTGTGAAACAAGAAATGTGATGACGTATGCTTCGATCCAAGTAATGAAGTCATAAAGTACAACTGCAGTGGACTAATTTAAACTAATTTCCACTTTATTAACGTTTGTATTATGATGCCGGGAGAACTATTGCTGTTATAAGAAAACGTTAACTACTATATTGTCAAACACTTTGTTTGTTTGAATCAGATACCAAAGTAATGAGATGTAGTCACCTTTTCATGTTTATGCGGAATTGAAGAATCAAAGTTCAATGGACGGCAAGGGGAAATACTCGTTACCATCATAAAAGATAAAATTACTTAGATTACACTACAAGTCGACACTGGATTCAATCACTTGTCACTGTTGGCATAGGCTTATATGAAATTATGTCAGTGTTTTTGTTACTTGTACATTAACTCTTGGATATGTCTTTGTAATCACCGGTTTGCAGCTCTCTGTATCCCTGTGAGCTTGCAGCGGTTGTCATTGTTAGTGATAGGCTAGTTTCTTTTATAGCCGGCGTTACTTGTCTAGTCCAGTGGTCACTAATACTATTTATACTGGAATGTAGTAATCACGATAAATTCGTGACCCACCTGTTACAAGTAAATCAAAATTTGATTGAGAGGGAGAGACATAGACATAGGCAGGGAAGACATAGAGAAACAGAGGGACAGACACAGAGAGATAAAGACAGAGAGATTGAGAGATTGAGACAGAGACAAACAGAAAGAGAAATATACTGATATATTATTAGAATATTATATTAGAATTTAATGGTGCTGGTTAGGATGATGGTTGTCGTGGATGTAGTGATGGTTGGGTTTCTGTGTTTTTTTGGATCATGTTGATTATGAATGTTCTAATGTTGGTGGTAATGATGGTCGAGATCATAGATAATAATATATGACAAAGTCCTATGAGCATTGCAACATATACCAAACTCCGATAAGGCACAGAACAAAGGCATTTCACATGCAAGCCATGCGAAAAGTAAGAACAAATTTGTGATGAGTCATTTAACGAAAAGAGCAAACCCGACAGTTACCGCCTTGAAGTGTGTTTATTTTATTTTTGTTGTCGCGGTGGTGGTAGGTCTAGTTGTCGTGTTGGTTCTATTAGCGGTGGAGGTTATATGTGTGATATTTGCTGGTGGTGGATCCCGTGATGTGGGTTCTGCAGATATTTATGGTTGGGATATGTCTAGTGATGTTGTCGGTCGTAAAAGGAATGTTTATGTTTTTAAATGTTCGTGTTGTTGTAATGATGCCACAATACGTTTTGATATGTTTGTTCGTTCTAGTGATTTACTGATTGTGTTTCTTCTGGTGATTTAACTGTTTTCTAGTGATGGGTATAGTTGTTGTGGTAATGGTAATTGCGGTGGTGTTTATAGTGGTAATTATGGTGATGATGTTTGAGGTGATGGTTGTTCATGAGATGGTGGTAATGGTCCTGTTTATGTTAGCGTAAGTTCCGGCGACGGTGGCGCTGATTATGGAGATGGTTATGTTTCTGGTGATGGCGGTCGTCGTAGCGATTGTTGAAGTTCTTTTTATGTAGATTCTGGAGGTTCTATGGATATTGGTGATTTTGGTATTAGTTCTATGATGATGATGGTTGACGTGATAGAGGTGATGGTAGTGATGGTGATGGTTATTGTGGCGATTGTTGACGTGATAAGTGTGTTTACGATAGTTGTTGTGATGTACCTATGAGAGTGATTATATTTGTGATTCGGTGGATTGGGTGAAGACTTAACAGGTTGTTCTGGTGATGGTAATTGTGATGGTGGTCGTGGTGATAGCCGTTCTGGTTCTGGTGATGGTAGCGGTAATGGCTATGGTGGCGGTGGTAATGCAGAAGTTGGCTTTCTTGTGAAATTTGTAGTTCAAGTGATAGTATTGACAGTTGTTTTTATAGTGACGGGTTCTGCCGATGATTATCTTTGCTGCAGTGATTGTCGTGGTTTCTTTGATGTTGTACTCGTGGTTCATGTAATTGCCGCTATATAGATGAGAGTTGGTGGCGATTGTTATGAAATTAAGGTGATTTTGATCGCAGTGCTGGTGATTATGGAATTGTTTCTATTAATTTTGTGATTAGTGTGTGGCGGTTTAATGAAGGTTGTTCTATAGGTTCTGGTCATGACTGTAGAAAATGTTTGGTTGTGGTATAGTTATAGTGATATTGGGAATTTGTTTTATGGCATTGGGAGCACATGTATGTGTTATGGTGTTGCTGATTACGTTTGACGGTTATAATGATTGTTGTGGTTCTGGTGATGGAATGACTAGTGTTGGTGGTGATTGTCATTGTATTTGGTATTCCGAGAGGTGCAGGTGGTTCTGATAATGATAATTCTAGTGGTTGTTGTTCTTGTGTAAGTACGATTCCTTAGAACCAGCGTGTCCATGTGCCTCTGGCAGCATTAAGTGATATCAGGTATATGCCTTTTGTATATTAATCTGACGTTATGTTCCCAAAAAGACTTTTTTCTCAAAACACATTTTTTTCTTTTCTCTAAAGATAAAATCCATCTTGGTTTATATTGATTATAAAGTCAAAAGTTGTGCCTTTATATTTTTGTTGTTTAAGTTTGAATCCTCATTTGTTTGAAAATTCCCAGATGACATCAAATCCGCTTTGGATCTTTTGTTGCAGCCTTTTATTTTTTAAGTCATGTAGCCAGGTTCCAGAATTATCTACGAATTGGCTTACTTCTAGTTTCTTCCCTTTCAGACTCTCCGGCAAATCATTTACCAGAAATGAGTGAATAGCGCTTTTCGGATGATCCGATCCTGTCTCTCAGTTCGAGGAGTTCCATGTCTAACCTTACATTGATAAGCCTTTCTTCCTTAACCCCCCCCCCTCCCCTCTTAAACATTACCTGAACTTATTAGTACAATTATGGGTATAAAATGGCCTGCATGTCGCGAAATATATATTATAGTGTGATGTCTTTCACTAAGCTCGATTGAAAACGATTCATAATGTTTTAGATTATACAAAAGGTTCTAATCGCACTATTCACCACGCCGTTAAGCATATGGGATGATAGGCTGATGGGTCTGTAAAATTATGAGTCATTTTCAAGTAACTGCTTATCATTCTGAGAGCTTAATCTGAATATGTCATCACGATCTTGTTGACATACTTTGGCAGAATGTTTTCTTTTGTTGCATTGTTAAAATGTTTTGATGTAGCCTAGACATTATTTTAGGTCATGTTAACCACTAAAATATTTACATTGCTTCCTTAAACTAAACAGTTTTTGGCGCACTTGGTGCAGTTTGCGTTTTCATTTTCTTATTTGCATAATGTCTGTTGGTGAAATTCAGAATCGCTCTTCTTTCTTTAAACTTTCACGACTTCAATGCCCTGCAAATAACAGTTGCTTAACGATGTGTTGGTGCTATTTTGCTTAGTATTCTGGACGTTATTCCGCTTTATTGTGTGCCTTGCAGTTGTCCCTTCCTTCATCTTCCTCTGAATTTCTGAGGTCTCTGTTTTCAGAAATGTACATGTCTAGTTTCATTTTGCTGCTTATCTATCCTGCTGGACATATAGGACTCGTATATAGCGTTCGTCTATGGCTCATAGTGTTCTTTGAGTGCTCCTAAATCACAGTGACTCTCTCTCTCTCTCTCTCTCTCTCTCTCTCTCTCTCTCTCTCTCTCTCTCTCGTTGTTCGTCACTCAAGTGCTGGTTAATGTGGATGCAACCTTAACATGAATATTTTATTTTTTCTTGGCTAAACTTGATATCATTTTTTTTTGCTCCACGGTGCTATAAGGATTATTTTTTGTTACTGTTGGATTCCCTTTTGTATTCATTGGGATCGTAATTTGTAGCCTGCTTTTAGCCATTGTTCCAAGTTAACTATACAATTCAAATCAAGAAAAAAGTCAAATTCTGTTCAGAATTCTTCAGATAACATGTGAATGTCTACAAAACCTGGGCCGTATTGCATCAGTTTTGAGTACAAAGATCAACACGCGCTCACTTCTTTCACCACATGTAATTCTTATAATAAAAGAATTCACAACAAAACAACCCGAATATACCGATATAAGCAATATAGCTTCTAAATACAGATGTATTAGAGAACAAGGAAAACAAACAAAGTAGCAAGTACTCTACTGCCGATCAGAGTTATGTTTCGTTACTGTCAAATGCTCATGTAATTAATCGACAGTGTAAGAGAGTGTTTCCAGGATAGTCATCTTCTTGTTTGAAGCGCATGCTCTCAACGGCGCCTTGTATGTCTCACATCATCCTAGCTCTTTCTTATAATACATTGACATACCTGGAATGCTTATCTCTGAATACTACCAGAACTTCATCAACTACATTCGTAAACCTGTTCCTATAACTAAATATTTAAAAAATCTGAATTAATTTTGGTCCTGGTGTTTTATATCACTTACTATGATGCTGTGTGAGGCTTATTAGGTGCACAGGCATAGAAATACAGATGACGAATTACTAACTTGATACAAAATAATAAAAACAGAAATCCAGTTATTATGAAGAATGGTACTGATCAATCAGTAGGGCCGACTATATGAGTAATTTTTGCATGTCCCATCCAGAACATTTTAAAAACACATAGCTCATAAAAATTAAGCCTCCCACAAAATTTTCAAACAAGTCCCGGTACACGAAAGCAACAACTACCATTTCACACTATTTACAACATATATAAAGTTGACATCAAACCATTATTGTTATTAAGTTGATTGAATAATGATGCAGTTTTTCACTGTGTAAGGTTTATGTTCTTTACTTGAGGATAGCGTGTCCATATTCAAGCACACATTATTATTCACAATGGTGTAACATGTGAAAAGGGTTTCATAACCATTATTTCAACAAATAAATATGCTTATGGCATTGTTTTTTTATAAATGTGAACGACGCAGTAACAAATGCGAGTCTTTTTTACCGAATCACTGTACACAAATCAATGAGTATTAAGCAATATTTATACTACTAATTTCCTGCATTGCTGTACCGCTACAGTGTAAGAGATGCACAACAGAAACGTATACCCTCTTGTTCGGAGCCTCACAAATCTCAGTCGTTCGAATTGTTTTCTTCTAGAAAAAATATCTCACAGACCTAGGAAAAGCTTCAGAGAGCTTCGAAGGTGTATATCATGGCGCGTGTTGCTGTATAATATAGAAAATCGCAACCGTTAAAAGTTATTTTGTCTAAGTGCAAATGACTGTCAGCAAGCAGACAATTCACTATGCACTCTTTCCAGTGGAAACAATGTTGTCTGTCATTACTAAGTCTGTAGCAGAAGCACTGCCGTTAAGACTTTATTTAAACTGCAAAATTATTGTTACTAAGTATTCAGTGATACCACAAGGGAATACAGTAAGTGGGTGTTACTTTTAAAATCAGTGTATTTTTATTGTATTTGGTAGCATTAATAGGCATGATTTTAGACATAATTGAACCTAAAATGCAAGCATATAAGAAGTATTGTAAGTCTAATAAAACAGTTTCGGTGGTCGGATGTCAGTGACTCTGTAGCTATTGTCCCAATGTATACTCTACCTTTTAGAAGAAGTTTGTGTTGTTTTTCTTGTTGTTGTTGTTGTTTGCATCTAATATTTTCAGCACACCAACATACTGACTTTTCTTAATTGGACTTCCAATGAAGCTGTTTGTAACATATAGTACAAACTGTGTTGGACATTAAATTAGGATGTACTTAGTTTAGACTTGCAAAAGTTACTTAGTTTAGTTACTCTTCAGACTCCAAAGTCATTTCGCTGACAAAGTAAATGTTGCGTTTGTTTAACTTTTAACCTAATCAAAAAATATCGACAAAAAATATTATAAAATATTATAAATAACACATATTTAAATAAGACATGTTTTGTGATGCGACCAATTTATGTCTATTCAGCATTTTTTACTTAGCAACGTTCACATGTTGTAAGTACACTTGCGTGTCTTGTCAAAATATACTTGCTTGTTTTGTCAAAACCTAGTTATTAATTAAAATATAAAGATTTAGCTCTTGTATGCCCTGGACAGGGACGCTTTAGCACATTTGACCGCCTTGCCAAAATTATGGTTGAGCGTCTGTACGTCTTGGATAAATCATGGATGAGAGTTTGTCTGTTAAAATGACGGGTTAGCGATTGTCAGCCCTGTCGAAATCGATGGGTGAGTTTATGTCCGGATAAGCTTTTGTCAGAGATTCTATTTTAATTTTAACTGCCATAAATTTTTGAATATTAGAATATGTCCATTTTACACTGATATATTAGAAGACCACGAGATAACGATTTTTGTTTGTTTTTGGTGTAGGGTTGTGTTATGGTTTTGTGTGTGTGTGTTTTTGTTAGTTTTTTCATTTTGTGTAATATATCGTCATAGTGTTTATTTTGTCATTTTTTTCGGTGTAGGTGTCGATAATGCTGACACAAATACTAATTTTCGATCGAGTTGCATTGGCAGAAGTTCTCCATATCGTCATATAAACATCGAAACAAGAAACGCATATATTTAGTAAATACCTATGCACACAGTGTGCTGTTGTATTGCTGACCGTTACCATTGCAGGCGACGTTTGCCTAAAGTACACTTGCAGCACACAAGCGATTAATGAATCCGCTTGCTTCTGTAACTGCTCCACTCTTCTTAACACTTGAAGTGTTTCTTTTTAGCTTGATAGGAACTTAAATGTTTAAATATAAACAATTTTCGACTGTTGTAAACATAGTATGTTTCTTGTAATACCTTTAAAGAGAATTATTTTTAATTGATGAGTTTATAAGGTATACTTTCATAAGCAACTTATAATGTTTAATGGTAAGGTTTACGAAGAAGTTTAGCTGAATTTCAATTGTCTGTGATAACAATAAGTTAAACTTGAATCGGCAGAATGTTGCGGGGTATTCGAAAACCCGCTTTTTATTTTAACAAAAGTCCATCATGTTTTGCCATTTTACGCATGGCATTTAACAGATCTCAATTATTACTGACTTAAGCACCCCAGTCTACTTTTGCCGACTGACAATTCCAAGGCGGTAACTGTTGCGTTTTTTTTTGTTAAATGACTCATCATATTTGATTTAACATCGTTAGTCTATTGTAACAACTGCTTACAAAATGTTTTATCATAAAACGCTGTTTTAAGTCAGCAGATGGGGGCTTAGATGCCTCCTACTTAAAGTATAATAATACAATCCTAGATTCGTCAATTTGTGTAATTACGAATATGGTCAATCAACGGTAGATCTACATGCGTATAGATGATAAGACGTATACAATGCTATATTAACAACTTGTTTAATTACAAATATGGAAAAAAAGATAGATAGTTAGCTTACAAATTAAAACACAGGTACATGGCCAATCAACTGTAGTTATGCATGCGTATAGATGGTAAGACATGTACAAAATGGTCAATTAGCGGTATATTAACATGCGTATTGATGGTAAGATATGTACTTATTCAATCAACGGTAGATCTACATGCTTAATTGGTAAGACATGTATATAGTTAATTAACGGTAGATCTACATGCGTATAGGTAATAAGACATGTACATGGTCAATCAACGGTAGATCTGCATGCGTATAGATGGTAAGACATGTACATGGTTGTGATTACGTGGTTTGAAGGAGGAAGACGTGTTTTTGTCGTCCGGAGTAAAAAAGGATATATTTAGGTGTGTAGAAGTTGTGTGGTGGCGAAAAGTAGAGGACTGGAGGAGAATAAGTGCATATATGCTTAAAGAGTTGTAAAAGGTGATATAAATAAAGGGTAAACAGAATAAACGACAAAGAAGCAGTGGGAGCGGTGCTGGGCAAAGTGGAAGTGGCAGCCATATTGCAAAGAAAATGTCGGTAGGCCCGTCAGGGGGTGACGGGGGAACAGCGGTGAGTGAGGGATTGCATGTAGTGAATCAAGTTTTGTATGGAATCAAGTCTTGTGATGAAGTGAATGAAGTCAATGACATAAATGATAGTGTATTTGATATGAAGACCGACTCGACACTGGCAGCGATGGCTTCACCTGTCAGTATGGGCGCGGAACCTACCATCAGGGATTTGATGACTTGTCTCAAGAGTATCGAAGTGAGGGTCATGGGGGGGGGGAGACTTGAAACGTTAAAGGAGTTAAAGGTAAAAGTGAGTAGTTTTGATCTTGTTTTAAAGAGAATGTGGGATGCTATAGATAAAAATAATAAAGCATTGACCGAGAGGGTAGCAAATGTGGATGAGACAGTGCATGGGAATGACTTTGTATTAGGGCAGGTACAGGATGGAGTTGTGCAACTAGAGAGACAGAGAGATGAGTTAAAGTAAGACATTGTGTACATGCAAGCTCTGTCAATGAGAAATAACCTAATATTTACTAATATTAGTGAGGATCTAGTTGACGGTCGGGAGGACTGTGAATTAAAGTTACGGGAGTTTCTTGTGAGTAAAATGAAACTACCACAAAGCATCGTTGACGACATTAAATTCGAGAGAGTACACAGGATGAGGCAGTGTGGAAAAATCAGGAACATGGTTGCCAAATTTCACCAATTCAAAGATAAGGAGCTTGTCAGAAAAAAATGGAAGAGCACTTCAAGGTACAAATTATTCGGTCTACGAAAAATTTCCAAGCGAAGTTGTAGCTAAGAGAAAGCGGTTAGTACCGAAATTAAAGGCTGCGAGGGATCAAGGATGAAAGGCGTGGATTACATATGACACGTTGTATGTGGATGGGAAAGCGATTAGAGATTAGGAGTGTGTAGAGAGTACAGTATGGGTGTGTTCCTGGAACGTCAATGGGCTGACGCAAGATAAGATGAAAACGGAGGAATTTGGGGGTATAATAAGAAAATATGATATCATCTTTCTTTATGAAACGTGGGCAACTAGAAGTAGTATGTTTGACTTAGATGGTTATATTTCCTGCATCTTATACCGGAAGTTCCAACATCGGAAGGCAAGACGAGCAAGCGGTAGAGTGTTAGTGTTGTATAGATCTAACTTGAGTGATGGTATAACGGTGGTCAGAAATCACCACGATACTGTTGTGTGGTTTAAACTAAATAAAGCGTTCTTTAAAACAGAATATGATATGTTTGTAGGTGGAACTTACTAAAGGCCGGAGGGAACTCCAGTATATGATGTGAGCAACGTGGATTTGTTTGATTTACTGCAGAACGATATTTCAGATTTTAGTGAATTAGGATCGGTATTTGTGGCCGGTGACTTTAATGCAAGAATAGGGTTAAAACACGATTTTATAATATGTAATGAATGTACGGATGATCCAGAATGATGATTTCTCTAACAGGGCCTCGCAAAATCATAAGTGTAACAATTTCGGTACTCGCTTACTTGACTTGTGTAAAGCCACCTGTGCACGCATAATTAATGGTCGGATAGGTAGCGGTAAAGGGGCCTATACGTATGTTTCAGCACAAGGGGCGTCAGTTATTGACTACGTTTTGACAGGAGAAACAGATTTCTCGTGCATTGCAGATTTTGATATTGGATCAGTAACACCTTGGAGTGATTATGTGCCGCTCTCATTTTCACTTGCGATAACTTGGCAAACAAAAGTGCATGTAGAAAAGAAACAAAATTAGTATGGTCCGACGAATTAAAAAGTAAGATCCGCTCAGCGTTGATAGGTAAATTGTCCGAGTTTAATAATATTGTCGCTTCATGCGCGGATTGACAGAGGGGCTCGGTAAATGATGTAGTGCAGCGATTAACTGACGCTTTGAGAGGTGTTGCCGATCCGCTGTTTTCTAAAGATGTCATATATGGAAATAAGAGTACATTCAATGCCATCGGAAAATACAGAATGGTTTGATGCTGATTGCTGTGAAGCAAAAAGGACATATGACGCAGCAGTGAATGCATTTAATCACTGTCAAACGTATACCGCACGGCAGAATTTGTGCGGACATAAAACTAAGTTTAAAACATAATACGAAATAAGAAAAGAAACCTCGTTAAAAGAAAGTTAAGAGATATAGAACGTCTTAAAACTTGTAAGCCAAGAGAATTTTGGAAATATTTTAAGAAACGGAGGACAGGAATA
Organism: Sinonovacula constricta; assembly: GCA_007844125.1. NCBI lineage: Eukaryota > Metazoa > Mollusca > Bivalvia > Cardiida > Solecurtidae > Sinonovacula > Sinonovacula constricta. The sequence continues at coordinate 55,704,592 of CM017558.1, forward strand.
GATAGCTTGTTGACAGTGGATGCTTTTTATGAATATTTTTCTAAATTGGAAAATGTGATATATCAGACAACGGATGAGGATTCTGAACGGTTTTTCAATTCACATGATTTCAGCGGTTTTAATGAAGAGCTTGACAACCCGTTCTCAACTAACGAAATTGTAAAGGTTGTTAAAACATTGAGTACTAATAAGGCTCACGGGGCAGATTGTATTTTAAATGAATATCTAATATAAAGCATTGACATTGTATGTCCGCATATATGTGATATTTTCAACATGATTTAAGATTCAGGTCATTTCCCCGACCAGTGGAGAGAGGGGATTATAGCCCCGTTACATAAGAAGGGGGATAAAGATGACTTGAATAACTACCGTGGTATTACCCTAGTTGCTTTTCAAAGTTGTTCACGTCTATTTTAAACAAAAGGATTAACGAGTATTGCATCTCGCATGATAAGTTACCACAGTTTGGTTTTAGAAGGGGTCATTCAACAGTAGATGTCATGTTTATTCTGAGTTCTGCCATAAATCATTTCCCTCAAAAGAAATAAACGTCTATATGCTGCCTTTCTTGATCTAAAAAAATTACGATGGCATTTACAGAAACGGGCTTATCATTCAAATTGCACCGAACAGGAATAGATGGGAAAATGTTATGAATATTAAAAAGTATGTACTCATCGGTACAATCTTGCGTCAAACTGTTTGACAATATATCAGAATTCTACAATAGCCTTGTGGGGCTAAAGCAAGGGGAGACAAAATCATCCATTTTAGCATCCCTGTTCTTAGAAGATTTAGAGAAGTTTATACTTAACAATGGTGGCATTGGTGTACATATGAATGACCTAAATCTGACAGCAATTACGTTAGACTGACTCTATCCAGTTTCGGATGGGATCGTATGTAATAAATACAATACATAATACAAAGGTATACATTTTGATAACAGGCTACCAGAACATATTTTATTTTTAGAAACCACGCCTAGATCACTTTTAAGCAAACTTTAATTGCAATTACTTTCTGTTTTGTCACTCTACTTCATAATTGTTATTTTATGCCTATACAATACCGCGACATCTGTTACTTTCCGTCACTGCGATTTTCTGTTCTGTGTTTTTGCTACGTTCCCTCTGCAAAACAAAAATGTAAATCTACAGACTTTTTAATTGTTCGTCACAGTTTAACTTAAAACACTTAAACTTTAGGAGCTGACAATTTGTTAATCATTGTTAATATATTTGTTTGGTATTTCGTCAGTCATGAAATCTTGACACTTGCCAATCACAGTTTGTAAATATTTACTTATGTATTGGTAACTGAATGTCCCTATTTGACATGTTATAGCTTTGGATTTACGTCCATGTGACACCCAGCTAATCACAATTTATCGTCAATCCGACCACCAACCAATCAAGACCGTTAATTGGCTCTACACCTAAGCGATTTCCCTTAATTAAACCTACGTGATTTGCCTACTTGTCTAACAGTTAATCCAGTATCACTTGCATTTTGTCCTTTTGAAAATGCTTCCTTTATATATTATTGTAAATTGTAAGATTAGTTCACAGAACATAACTGACTGTTTGTGGTTAGACTTTGGTTGCGTTTAGTAGGGTTTTTGGTAGTTGTTTTACAATTTCGTCTAACAAAATTAGTATATGGTATTATTTAATCGATACGTTAACATAAAAAGTAGCTTAAGTAGCTCATTTAATAAAACAAGTCATATGTTAACACAAATAAGTAATTATTTACCAATACCGGACCTGTTAGCGCAATCGGGTTCGATCCCTGGCCGCGACATACCAAAGTCATTAAAATGGTAGTGGTATAGCTCCCTTGCTAACGCTCAAGCAAATATAAGGGTAGTTCCACGAATGGTTGGCCCGATGTCAGGATAATGTGACTGGGTGTGGTATCATGCCAGGTGTGTACGGCATGCTATACACAGTGAATGCAGCACTATATCTGCTTCAAGTAGACACCGTCTCCAAATAACTGAAACACAGTTGGTGTGACGATAAACCCAATAAACAAACAAACAAACATAGATAGACTGGGATTTAGTTCTGATTAAACTGTTGCTCTTAACACACAATCCTTTAAATGTGTTCTTAAAATCTAACACATCTTAATGTACCAAAAAATTACCGATTATTGCGATGTTCTTATTCTCGATTAAACTGTCGGAACGTCATATAGTAGAAAGTTATCTATGAAAGAAACTGTTTCATGTATATATTCAACTGCGTATGTCCAGAATTGTGTGGTCACTTGTTCGAATTAAAAGGAACGTGACTTAAATCGAGAACTAATATATTCTATAAATGTGATATTTCAGTTATTTATCCAGTGGTCAGGAAAGGCAACGATATGCTTGACTCCTTGTTAAGAAGGCCCTCGACATGAAGCCTGTTGCCTTCCATGTGTACAAAATATAGATTAATAACCAGCATAATTGCCTAGGTTATTACTTTATCACCAGACACATGTACATTTATTGGCTTTGAATCTTGGGGATGAGTCACGATGACTTTTGTTTCACCATTTACTGTCTGATCAAAAGTCCTTTTGGATCATTTCGTTGGAATTATCCGGTCCTGAATTTATGCGAATTATGGCCGTTTCTGGGTGGTTGGGTCTAAACATTGACACAGCAGACACTTTCACATTTTATTTCTCGCGTAATAAGCAATTATATTTTTGGTTACATATTTTTCGAACTATCCACAAAATATAGCTTGGTGTGTTTCTGTGGAGATCTTTTTTAAAAGAGTCATCATATATGTTTTTTGGGTAAAAGATTCTAGTTTATGATCAAATTGCTTATTTCACTCACTGCAGCATGGTATTTTCCTTGCCAATTTCCAGTTTTATATGATGCGCCTCATGGGCTTCATACTTGTAGGACCTCATTTACCTTGATGGAGAAACTACGAATATCATTTGTCAGTAATGTTGTTTCTTATATGCATCTCAGTGAGAAACAATTTCCATTGATTTTTGCAAAATACTTTGTTTTATTGTGATTGTACTTTTCTTATTTTTGTTCTTGCATAAAAGAAGGTTTACGTTTGGATTTACATCTACATAAATCATTACATCATAATAATTATAAATTGCTGTTGTGGTGATACCGAAAAAATTAAAACAGAAATAGGTCGCGGCTTTCTAAGTCATTGTTAACTGGGCGTTTTCTCCGACAATTCGGGATATGATCATGGTAAAGTGACTTCCAAATGGCAGTTGCTAGTGGCGGATTTATATTTGTATTTGCAATCTTGTATGTGTTCTTGAAGATACAAAAACGAGGACGCGGCTCGTCGTGAAATGTAAACTCCTTGTTGTCTACTATTGCTGCTCCGATAACATGCCGAAGAATACCTAGGAAAATAAAGCACAACACGTTACAAATACATATAAGTGTCAGCGTGTAGGCAAAAATATATAAGAATCAATTATAAATACGTGTCAGCCAGGCTGGAAGATACTTAGAAATACAGAACTCTTTAAATTAATGTACATCTACCTCAGCTGACTGTCAAATATATTTACAAAATCAACAGACTGACACATACAAATATTTACAGGTTTATCGGCTCACTGTCACATATATTTCAAGTCATGTCAATGGATTGGCACAACTATTTACATTTTCCTCAACTGACTTTTACAAATATTTACACTCTCCTGGACTGACAGCCGCAATATTTACACCGTCCTCGGCTTACCCTAATATGCACTATACTCCACTATAGGGAAAGAATAAAAACGTAAATAAGATGTTCAAGTTACAATTATGGAAATATACATGAAATACAGATTTATGAATGAGAAAGGCTGCGGCGGAATTAAGTGAATGAAGGGGCATAAGCAGGGAGGAAAATGTTAATAAATATTATTGGAAAAAGTGTTGCTCTGGCTAAGTATTCTAAACTAGATATTCAACATACGTCTGGTTACTTTTGACCTAATTTTAATTAAAATACGACAAAAAATAACATGGAAAGCATGGAATGTTTATTACCATAGTTTCTATAATCATTTGTTGGTGTCTGTTCATATAAACAATTAAAATATTATGGGTAGGAGTTTTTATAAGGCTCAAAATTGCATCATTTCCAATGTGTTTTGCACTGTATTTACCAAGGGAAATTAAATAAAGTTTACTTGACTAGTATTTGCCTTCCCTAAACAGCTTACAAAGCAAAACTTGCATACGCTTACTCTAATTTCGCATCGTAAATTACACACCGACTGGCAAATTTTCGTCATCTATGTCGTCAAAACGCAGGAAAGTGTTCCATTTTTAACAGGGTAACTTGCAACAATAAAGTGTAGCTTGCAACTATAAAAAGTAGCATAAATACCTAGCCATTTGGTGAAGTTTTATTTAACAATAGAAACCAAGTTAGAAATGCAGCTTGTAAAAATACATGTAGCAGAGAAAAAGGAAAACACACAGATAGCACAAATACTCCACTTCCCATTAGAGTTATGGTTTGTAACAGTCAAATGTTTATATGTAATTCATCAACAGAGTAAGAGAGTGTTTAGTTCCCAGGATCGTCATCTTCTTGTTTAAAGTGCATGCTATCTACGGCGCCTATGATATCTCACATTCTGGCTATTTCTGGTGTTTAATGGGTTAATCGTACAACCACCATTTCTCTGGTCAGTCAAGTCTGGGCCTTTCTTTATACAATATATATCAATTGTATTAGGTGCAGAAGTTATCTTCCATGAAGCTTTTTGTTTTTTACTAAAAATACTAATACTTGTTATTCTTGCACTAAACTATTGATTACCTGTAATATATGCATCCTCAATAAAGATATATGGCATGTGTTTAGATAGGGCAAACAATTGCGCCACTATGTTCCCTGATATGACGTAAGCATTTCCGGCTGTGTATGGAGGATAATATGTCATGGGGTAAGTTTTGTTTGCCAACGCCCACTTATCGTCTGTCCGTTTGACGCCCGACTTTCTGTTGACATATCCAATAATCAATCCCTTATCACTGACGGTAAAATTTGCTAAGTATCTTCTTAAATTAAGAACATGGACAAATGTGTCATCATCCACTTTTAGGACAAACTTTGCCTGTGGACAGTAGGTCTGAACCCATTTCAGTCCCATCAGTACTTTAATGGTCAGATTTCTGTAACTATCTTCAAAATCTCCTTGTACGATGTCACCATACTTGAGGGATTCTTTATTGGCTGTGAGTATTTGTTCGTCGGTTCTAGCCCTCCCGAGCAGAAATATAAGTCTGATGTCATCGATTGTAGTATTACTGTAAGGCCAGCTGAACGATGTTGCCACACTACCCCAGGTATAACGTATGGCGTTACGTTCGGCAATATTTCCAAACTTGGTTAAGCACATCATAAGAAGATATATCGTGTCTTTGTCACAAGTCTGCTCAGCCGTCATTATAAGCTTGTAATCGTGTGGATTTATTCGACCTTTTCGTGCTGTGAAGTACATTTTTTGAATTTCGAGTTTCGTTTCATTGCTTAGTTGATATATTCTATGGATAACTCTGTTTGTTGATTGTCCTTGAAATCCGTGCTCATTGAAAGAGGGGTAGAAATCCGACTTGAAGTCCACTATGTCAACACGGCTCCGATGTCTCACAACAGACAGGAGCATAAACATGGGCGTGATGCATACCCCATATAATACGATTCTCCTGAATTTAAGCAGCTTGCGAAACTGTAAAAAATGTAAACAAAATATCAATTACATATTTACTGTTTGTGAATCTCACTTAAATCTATTTTTTGATTTGTCAATGTCAGTGAAAGACATGTCCCAAATTAATTTTCAATTTGGAAAAAACTCATTTCTTTCGATATTTCGAGGTTTTGCAATATGAAAACAAATGAAGTAAATGTTGAAATTCACTTTAATTGTGGTATCCGACAGTTTCTCTATGCTAATTACATATATCTATATCGAACTATCTTTGGAGCTAATCCGGCAAAAGTAAAAATCTGAATGTATAGTATTTCTAGAATTATAAAAAAGATCGATAGGTAAGAATAGATATCGACGCCAGAGAAATTTATCGGGATTATCCGGTTTAAAAATATATATCTCTGCAGAGTGGCTCGTGGATAGGAAATGACTGTACGCAATGACGAGTGGCGATGTGTGCTTGTGTGTTCACACAAATCTACAACATCAATCAATAGCAACATGACATTAACAATGAATTAATGACTTGGTGGGAGGGGTTAAAAAAAGAAAAGAAATTTTATTTCAAACTCTCAATTTGTACAATCAAATGCAGAATTACTGATAATTTGATCGCTGCCAAGCTTCATAATGTTTTAAGCTTTTAATAGTAAATAAAAGATAAATAATAATAATAGCTATAAATATGCTTTTTTCTGAGTAAGCAATATTCGGTCATCCTTTGCTAATAGCAGAATTAAGGTGGTGCTTGAGTTCTCTGACTAATTAGCATTTACATTCTTATGTTTAACACTCTGCCATATATACTTAGTTGATATATTATATGAACACGAACATAAAACCTTTATCTCTTTCATAATCATATACATGTATTTTCAATGCCAGACTTAATAAATTGTCATGTGATAATAATGTGTTTAATCAACAAGAGACGTTACTTATCAAAGTAGAACATAGTTAGTTATCACAGTTGTCTTCCATAGACCACATCAACACCTGTGGTCTGTTTATAATAGCATTGACTACTGACTACGCATGCATAGCTCTTCGTGTGTTTTATTACTTAAGCGTCACTAAATTGTGAAGTTATTTAGTGAAGTGTAGTTAAACCGCTTTTCTGATAACTAGAGTACTAGTGAATGCAATGTTTGGGTGAACAATGACTGATAAGGTTTCAGCGATGAATTCGTAAAAAGTTATTCTTCTTTGACATTTGCTCTGAGATGATGTAGTTCAGGAATGTGGAGACGTAACATTTTAGGTTTCTGGAAAATGACACTATTTAATTGAAGTAACTGCTGTTTATATTGTATGATGTGCATAAATGTACCGTTTATTTAACTAAATATGTAGTTTGAATTTGAAATTATTGTTTAAAAAGAATACCAATATCATTGTATGATACATCGAAATAAATCATTCTTGTGTAAAATTAACCTTGTTATGAATATAGTAATTTCGTATTGAAGTCACTAGCGAGTACTACCACAATCAACAACTCTATTAACTTTCCTAATCATGATCTAATTAAGGAAAGTGATTTAAATCATGAAAACATGGCAGTTAGCTGCACAAATAAATAAATGAAAAATGACAATATAGAGTCTAATGAAATTCCGTCTATCAATGTAGCTGATTACGACATGCATGCTAGAAGTTTGTACACTCTCATAGCTAATGGATAGACTGCAATTACTTTAATCAATAGACTAGAACTCCAGCAGCCAATTGTATGAACAATGGTTAAGATATACCCACTGTTTATCATAATAAATATCATGGTAAGGTTACTACTCCAGTATAATCGTTTCTTTAAACACAGTAACCACTTGGGTTATGTTACAAGTCATAGTAAATTTTAACCCAAGGTTAATTAAATAAACAAATCAAACTTGGATTGTGACGTAAATTTCCAGCTAAGGTTGTCAGACGACAATTAAATTGTCATAAAAAAGGAATATAAGAAAATGGCTCCAGAAAATGTCTTTTCAGCGAACGGAAGTATCAAAGCATCCATATGTGCCACAGTCAGGATGTTAGGGCAATTCAGCGAGTTTTTGGCACAGATCACCAGTAACATACACTATTCCATATAAGTATAGTTCAACATTAGTATATATCTAAAAGAACCAATATTTGATAGATTTAAAGGCCAACAGTTTTAACACTGTACTCATAAATCTTTGAGAAACAGTATCGTACGCTGCTGCCAGTCTCCCAGGATCAAATCCTAATTGATCTTCATTTATTTATTATTTTGCCAGTTTTTATTGTTGAGGCAGTTGAAGATGAAAGTATGTCTGCAATATTAAGTAGATTTCAATTTTGAAAAACACTTATAGCACAGAATTATTGTTTCCTTATAGTAGATAGGATATTGTTCATTTATTGAACAAAGATTGGATCTTTTACTTTATTGTTTCTTGTATGCATGTTTTTGGACACACATATCTTTGTTGAGAAGAAATATATCAACCAAGTGACGAAATAGCTTAAAGATCGAGCATTGCTACTGGTCAGTCACAGATGATACATACCGATAGGATGACCTATATAGCGCAGATAGGACGAAATATATATAGCGTGGATACGGGGAATTTTTACCGGTTGGTCACAACCGGTCTACTTAGAAAGGAAGATATTTAAAGCGAATATACCGGAGATTCATACCCGTCCCCGGCGGTCGGTAAATACATGTAAAGATAGGAAGATCTGTTTAGTGCATATACTGGAGATTCCTGACGACTATGGCCGTTACATACATATTGGATTTGTGTAACGTATACATCGGAGATTCTTAGCGGTGGGTCACGGCCGGTATATATACGTATGCATGCATCTGTATAGTGTGTCATGGCATATATTCCGCGGTCGGTACATACAAGGATCTGCATTCTTTCTCACTTAAATTCCCATCATGACACTGTATAAATTCATTGACCAGATGATTCCTCCAATTTGATTTCACGCTGTCACTTAATAATTGTGCATACTAATCTTCTACAGCGTCATTTCATTTATATTCAGTTTAGTTTAAATCTCTGATGAGAATCCTATGTTATAACATCATATTGCTGCTTCGTTATGTCAACAGAAAAATGCATGACAAAGTGTTCGATAAATATATTTAGTTTGTCAGTTCCCAAAAAAGGGAAAATTATTCATCAAAGCATAATTTACTTCACGACATTCATTTTTACTACTCTACAGTTTTTCTTTTAAAAAAGGCATAAATCTAATTCACTTACCATCATGCCTTGCGAAGAATTCTCCTAACAATAAATAGAGCAGTTAACTGATACACGTCGCGACCCTCTTGCGACACTCTCTAGACATGTGCACGCCTGCTCATTCCAAAGTTAATATTCAGTAAATCCAACAATACAATCATCTTTTAGGCACATCCACAACAAATGTTATTTGCATTCATTAATTTTGAAACATTATAATTATTTTATATAAATATTAAAGAACCAACAAAACGTAAGGTTGTACGGTTAAAGTTTAATAAATGTAGGAATTAATCCAACAGTATACTTGTTAACATACGCCCTGGACTACTGGTTTACTGTCAGAACTCGATAAGGCATGAATGAACCACCAACGATTCCATTAATAATGTATTAGACCTCGTGACATGAAATACAACCAGTCTATTGATTATTATTATTAATAATTTTAGCACTGCATATATGTCTGTTTCTGTCTGTCTGTCTGTCGTCTGTTTGTCTGTCTGTCTGGCTGGCTGGCTGTCTGCATGCCTGCCTGTCTGTCTGTCTGTCTGTCTGTCTGTCTGTCTCTCTGTCTGTCTGTATGTCTGTCTGTCTGTCTGTCTGTCTGTCTGTCTGTCTGTCACTCTAGTTATTCCTTGAGATACAATAAAACATACATAGTTTCAGGTTTTTTAGTTTCTTTTCATCACTTGGTTGGGAACAAAGAAGGTCACACAGTTAAAATACCACCGCAATACTAAATCATCATATGTTCTGCCTGTTTTAACTATGTAAATTTACTATAAATAACCGGGACACCGGTTAAGAAGAGCATCGCTCCCATTTTAGTCTGCAAGAAAATATAGAACAAAACTCTGTATGTAAATGTTTGGGTATGAAAGTAATTTTACAAGAAAAAAGAACCTAATTTGATCGAAGTGGCATTACAATTCCTCTTTTTTAAATCTGGGAACCGGAAGTGTTTCAATAATGCGTTGCTTTAAGTATTCACTACTTAAAGCAACGCATTATTGAAACACTTCCGGTTCCCAGATTTAAAAAAGAGGAATTGTAATGCCACTTCGATCAAAATTAGGTTCTTTTTTCTTGTAAAATTACTTTCATACCCAAACATTTACATACAGAGTTTTGTTCTATATTTTCTTGCAGACTAAAATGGGAGCGATGCTCTTCTTGACCGGTGTCCCGGTTATTTATAGTAAATTTACATAGTTAAAAACAGGCAGAACATATGATGATTTAGTATTGCGGTGGTATTTTAACTGTGTGACCTTCTTTGTTATATATAGTGTATAGTGTTTCTATCGATATATTGTTTTTGTGCCCTGATACTGTGTTTGTTTTAAGATATGGTTTTTGTACTTAGATATTGTGTTTATATCAGTAGCAGATATTTTTGTTTCTTCCCAGATATTGTGTCGTTACAGAGATACTGTGTTTCTGTCCGATATTGTGGTTCTACATAGACATTGTTTTACCAAGATGTAATGTTTCTATTGAGATATTGTGTTTCTTTCTAGATGTTGTGTTTATATCTAGATGTTGTGTTTCTATCTAGACATTGTTTCTACCAAGATGTAATGTTTCTATCGAGATATTGTGTTTCTATCCAGATGTTGTGTTTCTATCTAGATGTTGCGTTTCTACCTAGACATTGTTTTACCAAGATGTAATGTTTCTATCGAGATATAGTGTTTCTATCATGTAAATGTGTTTCTATCTAGACATTGTCTCTACCAACATGTAATGTTTGTATCGAGATATTGTGTTTCTATCTAGATGTTGTGTTTCTATCTAGATGTTGTGTTTCTACCTAGACATTGTTTTACCAAGATGTAATGTTTCTATCGAGATATTGTGTTTCTATCTAGATATTGTGTTTCTATCTAGATGTTGTGTTTCTATCTAGATGTTGTGTTTCTATCTATACATTGTTTCTACCAACATGTAATGTTTGTATCGAGATATTGTGTTTCTATCCAGAAAATGTGTTTCTATCTAGACTTTGTTTTATCAAGATGTAATGTTTCTATCTAGATTTGTGTTTCTATCTAGATGTTGTGTTTCTGCAAAGGTATTTTGTTCCTACCGAGGTATTTTGTTTAAGCCCAGAGCGTGTGTTTCTAAAGAGAAATTGTGTATCTACCGAGGAATTGTCTTAGTTTCTATTATGATATTGTTCTACCATAAAAGTTGTGTTTCTACAAAGTTAGAACCAGTAGTGCACTACAGGTCACCTGAAAGACGTTTGCCCCGAAATAAACTCGAACAGCGCGGTGGGAGGCTAAGCAGTCAGAGGAGAGTTATGAATCAGCGACTCTACCACTTACGCCACAGGCTATATATTGACAATGTGACATGCACATACGTGAAAAACCAAGCCCAGTAAAGTACAGATATTAAAGAAGTGATCTTTGAAGACATGAACAAAGGGTACGCTATATAGGGATTCGTGGATATATCGATTTTCCACTAATTTGCACTAATATGCATGGTAATTTCTATTGCAAGTATAGACAAATAAATAGATGTACACCGGACAAAAGCTCTGACTGTTCGATAAACACTATTGAAAATGTTGTTAATCACTTACGCGATACATTAAGCACGAGAAGATTGCTTTTAAAACAAATAATAATTTCATAAATAAACAATCCTATGCCCTTGACACATGCTTAATATCGATCCCATGCAGAGTTGGGAAACATATCAGCAGTAATTAATTGATTAGTTGAGTCAATACCATTTGCTTGTATTTTATTTCTATACATTTCGCCATACAACATTGCACAATCTATATATTGTGTACAATTTGTTTCTTTGATGCCGTTATAGTACTGAGAGGATCCGGGATGAACCGTTTTGATCAGGTTTAACAAGCAGTCCGATTGTTTTAAAATTAACAAAACAGCCGCAGTTTACCAAGAACCACCGAGGAAAATGTCGATAAAGCTAAAATCTTACTAGAAACCGTTATATTCAGATTGTGTGAACCTGGAGAGACCGAGACTGAATGATGCATCCGGGAGAGGCCTTAATTTTATTCGAATCTGTGATTCGGAGTCACCGGAAGATGAGAAGAATAAAAGAATCATATTAGATTGCTATTATTGCAACATTTCTTTTCGCCTTTACACTAAATAACCCATTATCCTTCTGCCTCTGACATGCATCTATTCTAAGCAAACTCACACTTTTCCGCTTTTCTTTTTATTAGTCCTACAACTTCCTCATCCTATATTTTGCTTAAAATTCCCTCTTTTCATAATTGAAGCATTGTACCGTGTGTATTAGTTGCCTAATGTCACTAACACCTTATTTACTTTCGTGTATAATGAATGCCTATTGTTAACACTCATATACGATGACTAAATCTTGAGCACAAAGTGAGTTCCTTCCTCCTTGCTCTGTTACATCTATCGTCTCCGCCCTTTTGTGTGCTCCCTCTTCTTTACTTTGTCTTTCTTTACCCATTTTGTATTCAAATACATTGCATACAGTTATGTATCAATATTGGAATGATATTACTTGCCTCATGTTGTACAATGTTGTACCTGAGATGTACTAAATGTATTGTCTGTCTGTCTGTCGGTAGATCTACCTGTGTATTGATGATAAGACATGTACATGATCAATTTACGATAGAAATAAATGCGTACAGACGGGTAAGAGATATAACTTTGTTATATAATCTTAGTATATACATAAATTGACTTAAACACCATGTGTTTTGTAAACTAGGCAGATAAAATCTAATTGAAGAAACCGATTTTTTCTAACAATACTTCCACGTTCACGAGATGTGTGGTAAATGGCTTGTATATCAAAACAAGATAAACACGGCGTAATATATTAAAGGGTCAATGAAAAAACCTCAAAGAAGTCTAAAAATTCCTTACTGGTTGGAAATATCATGTGACAATCAATGGGGTGTGTTTTAGTTCACACAAAGTATAGGTGTACAAACGACGATATTGTAAGATTTTTTATATTATTATAACTAAATACAATTAACATGTAGATGTATCATAAAGCGAACAAGAAAATATAGAATAATGTATTTGGAAGCTGTACAGCGACTAGGACTTAGCAGAATTTTCGACGAATTTTTCAAAAATACATTAAACGAAAATGGTTTTCCGTTTATTGTTTATTGTTGTTTTGTTTATTTCAAAAAAAGTATTTATAAACGCTACCATAACAATACGGGTGTTTACCTCGCACATGCTCTTTATTATACATGTAACATGTTTCAGGTTGTCATTTTCCAAAGGTAATAAGGCCTACCATTCTAAGATACTAGTAGTTAACATATCTGTTAATTGAGTCTTATTGCGCTCTTTTAAAAGATTTCTCTTCGCTTCCTTCTCGTGATCATTCACGCATTTGGTTGCGTTATTATAAACCAAACTCTTAAGTCGTTTTAGATCATTTGTCTTTAGATTAGGACAACATGTACAAAAGTGATCATTTTCCTTCCTTTAAGTAATGTTGCTTCTCAATGTCAGACATATAGACTTCTGGATTAGTACAATTCGGAGGGTTTGGTGAGGAGACTTTCCGCAAATTTGTTCCCCTTTGTCCTTATGACGATGTCACACAGACTGACACCCAGGACAAGAGACCTTGTTGGTGCTACGTCCTCCACAGCATAACCGCCAATAATGTAAGTCTCGCCTTCCCTCAGCCTTAACCCACACAGTGCATCAGAACCGAATGTTTGAAGAACCTTCCTGGAGGTTTCGTAAGCATGGGAACTCCTTGGACATGGAAAAAAAATGTGAAATAATGTATCAAAACTAAGGATTTTGGGACAAACTCCTTGTTTGCGAATCTCGAAGTGATATAAAAAGATTAGAAAGGAATTTGAATTGGATAAACTGATTATCTGTACACATTAGATCTCATAAGCAGAATTTTGTTTATTTAATTTAAAAAGCCTTGATGAACTAGAAAACAAAACAGTAATATCATTTGTCATTGTTAAAAACTGGTCAAACTGAGAACGAATAAACTGACATCTGTGCATAGAAGACATTCGAAAGATATGTAATGTTCTTGATTCGTGTAAGTACACGTTTTATAAAAGAAAGGAGAATGTGTCAAAATATAACAATGTTCTAAAAATAAGTAGCGATGTTATAAACTACTTGGAGAGGTAAAAATGCATCAGAGCTATTATACAGTTATAATTATCAGACATTTAAAAGCTGCAAGGTTAATATAAACTTCATATGCATCGTAATGAGAAAAAGTTAAATATGCGGTCCCCTTCTTTGGGTGTTTAACTTTAATACTGCTTCCTGTGTAAACTGTAGAACGAGACGTAAAATAAATTCAAAACATGACCATCGACTATTAACATTTGACAGCTGTTGGATATTATCAAAACTAAAACAATATTTTGAAACGGATTAATGACTGGCGTCTATGGCTCAGAATTAGCCAAATGCACATACCACACAAGGGTCTGAACGCCAGTAAGAGAGCCACTTATATTAGTTAGAGTAGTTAAGCCACGTATTTATGACGGCATTATTAATGAATCTATGGCTACAACATATCATATGATAATAGTAATTATTTATACGACTATTTATAAATTCGTTATGTTAATACATTTCTCTGCTTAGTTGCTATGTTCAGTTTATGCAAATCACAATTGCTTATAATTATCAACTAATTACCTCATTATTTCAATAACATCAAACGCATATTGGTATGTAGCGTACTGTTCTTTAATCATATCTTTGAATTCCTTTGGGATATCAGGCGGCAGACTGAACAGTCCTTTGTACATGGGGTCAAATTCCTTGTTGACCTTGGCCTTGATTACGTAATCAGATGTGCAAAACATCCATGGAAGATTATGTTGAGGACACGAACAACCAGCAGTCCGCCCAAAGCAGATGCAAACCATCACGAAGATCACCATTATAATGGAATGGGCCATCTTTAAATCTTGAAACAATAAAAATCAACTAGGTAAATTAAAAAGGGCATCTGGCATCTCCTGTCAGAAAAACAGTTTTTAATACAATTTGTTACTTCAATGCTCCTGTCAAAAGTTGCTTGTTGGTGTCATAGTTTTATGTGGAAATTTACAAAATCAATGCGATGTTTAAAGATCCTTTATCTATATGCATCATAGTAGACCTTTTCAGAACCAGTTAAACTACATGATAAAAACCAAATGATTGCATATATGTATATATTACAATAGAATACAATAAAATTATACTGTAAACAGAGTTTCACAACAAAACAATGAAATGGTCATATTTTTGTCAATATAATATGTAAAGAATAATTAGTTTAAAATTATTTTTATATATGAAATGAACCTGTTATGGATCCTTGCAAGAAGCTGTCGCGGATAAGCCTATTCATTTAATAGGAGCTATAAAATTCACTGGTGCATTAGTTATCATCGCCGCCACAAAGGTTTCTATAATAATATCTCTTGTTTCAGAGGTTATTCAGCTCAAAGCTTTTCAGAGATCGCACTATCACGCTTTTGTAAGTTACTAATTTACATAGATTTAATGTTATAGTTTGTTTCCGCGTATTATTGACTTGTTCAAGTATTAAACAGTTTAATACACGCTTTTGAACTATTTGTCTTGCTAAAATATTGCAGTCTAGTCTGTTCTGTTTTACTGAGATATACTCATGAAGTACCTTTTTTTTAAATTGGGACTCTTTTATTTAAAAGGATCTTATAATTGTGCTATTTCAACGCGTATTTAAGGTGAGATGTTTCATTCTTACATTATATTTTAGCTAATGAAATGTTAATGTAATGCCAAACTCATTTCAGATGATACTAAATAATAAGATTGAATTAAAACTAAGAAATTGATAAAATGATAGTGCCAATAATAATAACAAGAAGTAGGTGGACGAATAAAATCTTTGAACTTTAGCAGGAGTGAAAAACGAACAATAATAAAGGCTTCATAGTACGGTGAAAAGCTACGAGCCGTAGTATTTGGCATGAGTGGATATTGACAGAACGAGGTCTGACTGCTAGGAATCCCGAACATGTAATACATTAATAAATATTTATGTTGATAAGAAGCATAAGATTCACGACCAAAACTAAAATTAGAGATAAAGATGTTCTTCAAATTCATGCAAACAAACGTTACCTGTATATTTCCAAGTCAACATAACTATAAGAAAACTGCTTACTAATAGTAATAAAAACGCTTTAAAACATAGATAGAATATTTTGCTTCCGTCGACCAGTATCACATATCCAGTTCTGACTAGTAACGCATTAGTGAATTACGAGCATCATATTATACAACCACAGCAATTAGCAGCATTTACGAGGGTCAATGAGGAGGATTTGAGGCAAATATCATTGCTTTTATATCGTTATCTTCATTCCTGAAAATGTCAAAAATGAATTTGTTCGTTCGAGAAACAACTGTAAAAAGTTAATTTTCGCATTGTTCACCACCCCACATGGTTGACCTTAACCATATGGTTGTCCTCGAAACATTGTGTCATGATGGTAATTACATATACTTCTCACTTGATATGAAATTCCACTGATGATCTTAACGGTCTTAACTCTACAGCCGGGACAAGCTGAGAAGCGCTAATGTTTAAACGTTGACCTTCAATTTTGATCATGATTTTTTGGTCTAGAAAATTGTGTCTTGGTGTCCGACACACCATTTACTTCAGGATACAATTAAATCAAATGCTTAAATGTACTTCACAACCATGTGAAGCTCGAAATCAATTATTTTTATATTAAAATATGCATTTGTCAGTGTCACTGGATGTCGACGATGAGAACATCTGTCTGGTGAGGTGTGGATTACCGTAAGATGCCAGCGCAATACATTATATAAACATATATACTTGCAGTTTTTATCTTGTCTTACTTAAATAACAAAGAAGTACACATAACTAATGTAACATTTCTTTGTTAATAAGTAGTAGGTCGATGTTTTCACAGTCACAGAGCAGATATCACAAAAGAGTCTGTCAGCACAGTGTACTGAAAGAATGCGTGGCCTCGCAGATCAGAAAGAAGAAAATAAAAGAAATTACTACCGAAAATATAACGACTGTTAATAATGTCCTAAAAAGAAGCGTAAAAGCTGTTGGCTTTTTTATGTTACCCACTTTCTGGCTTAATTCTCAGAGGTCCCCGAAAGATTGCTAATTATTTAGGGCAGCGGTCCTAACGACATGCATTTCAAATGTTAAATGTAACATTCATACTTTCGCCGATATTTTTCATGGCTAAGGACGTGATTAAAATGTTTTTTTATTATTCTAGAAACATAATAAGAAAATTAATTTTGAATATCATAGTTCTTGTTATAACAAAACTGATTGTGAACCTAAACCATAACTGTTTGTCGCATTCTATGGCTAGAATCAAACATGTATACATGCAATTGGGTAAATTAATTACATGGAAGGTAGTAGTTGTATACTACGACTGGAGCTGGTTTGGTTTTGGCAACAAGCTCGGATCGGCTCAAAACTACAGTCAACCACAAAGGAAAGTTTACACTTTTAGTTTTTACAACATTTGTTGTAGGTATCTTTAATCCCAACAATAGATTTTTTAGAATAGAAAATCGACAAAGCATTTGTTTTTTATATCAACGTTTTATTATCACACAGAAAGGTCGTGAATGTTGAAAATTAAAAAGGCATGTACAGCATGGGTTTGATGAATCAGCACATAGTTTGTGTAACCTGTGTAGATGGGTTGGATAGCTTGAGTTTGGGTATTTATTAAAAAACGGACTAATCTTAAAGAGATACAAGTCCATAAACAGGGGACGCCTTGATAAAAAAAACAGCGTTCCGAGGCAGTTGGCATGCTGCGGAGCGAAGTCACTACACTGCAGTAGCTCGGTATTTTAGCTGCAGACGAGTTATAGTGCGTATGTTGCTACAGAGGTATACTGCGACAGGACATGTTAAAGACCGACCAGGGACAGGAAGGCTACGAGTCACAGCACTGCGACAGGACAACTAAAAGGGTTGAACGTTAATTTTGACTATTTGACAATGTCGTTAAGATAAAAAAAATCTGCCAAGAATTCTTAATTGTCTCGGGAATTAAATTCCGCTGTTTGACTATGAAAACCATATTTATGTGGGGGTAAACGTTGCATACACAAATAATTTTAAAGTTTTCCACTCCTATTATTTGACATTGTTCTTATGCCTTTCTTTTTCCCTTGTCGTCACGTTTTGGCAGATATAGCTCGGAGACGGTTACGCTCACGACAAAACTGATGTAGACGACCGTATGTCGGGACAATTCTAAGCAGACGACACAAACAAAGTCGTTCAGACTGATGTGGGCATCATCTTCAGTAGACACGACGTCAGTGAGGTGCATCGTTTTTTACTGAGGAGTCGAAGTTTAACCTAAGTGAAAGCGATGGAGTTTATGGATACTTCTTGTCCTGCTTTTCGCACCGTTCTGTATCAAGGAAGTTGATAGGTGTGGCGGTGGTAGTCTACACGTGTGGGGAGGAATTTCAGTTTTTTGTAAAACGGAGCTGTTAATCTTGCAAGAAAGTATCAATGCCAGACAATACAAGGACCAGGTTTTACGTCCAATCGCTATCCCTTATAAGCGGCGGCATCTTCCACACGGCGCAGTCTAACAAGTCAATGCAAGGCCACACACCGCAAGGACCGTTATGGAATGGCCAGCCAATTCTCCGGATTTAAATCCAACTGAAAACGTTTTTTCCATCATGTTTCAAAAGTTAAATGTTCTTTTATTTATTTTTTTCATTCATTTAAATAAGTTTAAGTTCTTTACAGAAAAAAGCCATGTGTAAACTTTCTTTTGCGGTTGACGGTATGTTTAAAATTGAAAATAAGGCGACCGGACCAGAACGTAGCTAACTACACGGTGCGTATACGGTGTGTATACAGATCACTAATATCGTGTTTGAGTAGGTTTATGACATCTTTATACGCGATAGATTGCACTCAGAAACTTACGTCGTCAAAATAGAGAACGATCTTTCTTTTCTTTCTCTCAGTTTCTTGCTCGACTTGGCGATATCTTGGTAGGTAATGTTACTGCTTTGTTCGAACCCTGACGGTAGACTCACTTCCGCAATTGTCATTCCCATAAATTCAGCTGAGTTCACACTGCAGCAAGAAGCACGGGCATACTTTTGTATGTAAAGCTGCATTTTAAAACCATAATTACATATCAACATAGTAAACATCTTCAAAAGGTTCGGGTATAAGAGGCACCACGCGACAGAAGAATACCTTTGTTGGCACAAAATGATTTTCTCGGAAAAACTATTTTGTCTTTGGCTTCCAACTGGTTTTGCTAAACAAACGTCTATTACCACATCAAAATAATGCTCTCGACAATCCATAGGAAATTAGTATTGTGGCCTTTATGGGTCAATTTAATACGCAAATGCACTAAATTTCCTAAACAAAGACCCGCGGACCATAAATGCATGTAAGACGCTAGAAAATGAAATTTAAGGTGCTGCAATATTTCATGGTTTTATAATAATTGTTTCTAAGACATACAATCTGATTTGTTTTACTGAAAAGTTCTATAAAACAAAGGAGAGGCAACAATATGCCTTAAGTTAACATTAAAAAAAATTGAAATTAGCTGTGTTTTAACAACTCAAATATCATAGTCACCACCTAGTGTTTCTGTAAATTTGTATATTCCATTTCAGAGTCTGTAGTGTTTCTTTCAATGCTGTCTGTTGTCCTGAATGCATCTGCTACTGAATCTTACGTTATGTAGTAAGTGAAAATATACTGTCACAAACAAAAACGTTATTCTGACAATAGGAACTGGTATTTGTTTCAATAATATTGATTAATATGTCTTTAGGTAAACTTACCAGAATGAGCAATACATTCAAAGAATGAATAAATAGTGTTTCATGATTGCCTTAATAAGGTTTGTCGTTCCCTGCCTAGAATATAAGATGTCAGGATGATGCGACTGAATAAGGTGTCATATTAGGTACTTAAGACATAACTTCATATTGTGGCATGACTTTGCTTCAAAAGAACACTGCCTCAAGTGGGATGACATTTTGAAAGAGTATTAACCTCGCACTAGTCGACCCCCGCCCTTAACCAACAACACTAAAGTCAGACATTTTTTTCTAACTTTCCACCTACATAACAATCCTGGGCGAGTGCGGATCCTTGTCCTGATGGGCAAGGTTGCGTTGGTTGAGTTGGGCCACTGGCCATCAAGAACCTGGCAATATAAATGTCATCAAACTGGCTACAAATCGTGGTTAATGAGTACTAGGCTTTTTTAAGACGTTTTGTGTCTGTAGATATAATTAGACGAATAAAAGAATACATTTAACAGTTATGTGTCATTTGGTGTAAATCTTAAGTTTCGAAAAACAAATGCAGGCAGCAGCAAAGTAGTATTTACTAGGAAATAAAAGCACATGTGATTTAAAGGAGCGAACAACAATCACTCATATTTCATTTTGCGTTATCTTATGTTATTAATGATACGAAAAATCACCTCCTGTTAAAATACCAAAACTTTACATATAGTTAATGTCGTTGCAGAAGACTGTACATACAAAACCCATTCCTACAAAAAAGCGACCTGGACACAGCTGCAAGAGCTGGCAATTTCTTTGATCACAAAAATAACTTTGTTGAACCTAAATGGCATAAGGTTCAAAACGGTGCCTCCGATTCAATGTCTGTCTGTGAATATACTGTTCTTTAGTTGTGTAAACTCAGTCCTAGTTGACCTTGTGATGATCCAGTTTTAGGATAATTTGTAATTTTCATATGTATTTGATATAATGTTCTCGGTTACATTATTGCTGTTTTGTCAT
>CM017558.1:55729897-55774897 GCA_007844125.1 Sinonovacula constricta
ATATTAGAAGACCACGAGATAACGATTGATTTGTTTGTGGTGTAGGGTTGTGTTATGGTGTGTGTGTTGTGTTTTGTTAGTTTTTTTCAGTGTAATATCGTCATAGTGTTTATTTTGTCATTTTTTTCGGTGTAGGTGTCGATAATGCTGACACAAATACTAATTTTCGATCGAGTTGCATTGGCAGAAGTTCTCCATATCGTCATATAAACATCGAAACAAGAAACGCATATATTTAGTAAATACCTATGCACACAGTGTGCTGTTGTATTGCTGACCGTTACCATTGCAGGCGACGTTTGCCTAAAGTACACTTGCAGCACACAAGCGATTAATGAATCCGCTTGCTTCTGTAACTGCTCCACTCTTCTTAACACTTGAAGTGTTTCTTTTTAGCTTGATAGGAACTTAAATGTTTAAATATAAAACAATTTTCGACTGTTGTAAACATAGTATGTTTCTTGTAATACCTTTAAAGAGAATTATTTTTAATTGATGAGTTTATAAGGTATACTTTCATAAGCAACTTATAATGTTTAATGGTAAGGTTTACGAAGAAGTTTAGCTGAATTTCAATTGTCTGTGATAACAATAAGTTAAACTTGAATCGGCAGAATGTTGCGGGGTATTCGAAAACCCGCTTTTTATTTTAACAAAAAGTCCATCATGTTTTGGCCATTTTACGCATGGCATTTAACAGATCTCAATTATTACTGACTTAAGCACCCCAGTCTACTTTTGCCGACTGACAATTCCAAGGCGGTAACTGTTGCGTTTTTTTTTGTTAAATGACTCATCATATTTGATTTAACATCGTTAGTCTATTGTAACAACTGCTTACAAAATGTTTTATCATAAAACGCTGTTTTAAGTCAGCAGATGGGGGCTTAGATGCCTCCTACTTAAAGTATAATAATACAATCCTAGATTCGTCAATTTGTGTAATTACGAATATGGTCAATCAACGGTAGATCTACATGCGTATAGATGATAAGACGTATACAATGCTATATTAACAACTTGTTTAATTACAAATATGGAAAAAAAGATAGATAGTTAGCTTACAAATTAAAACACAGGTACATGGCCAATCAACTGTAGTTATGCATGCGTATAGATGGTAAGACATGTACAAAATGGTCAATTAGCGGTATATTAACATGCGTATTGATGGTAAGATATGTACTTATTCAATCAACGGTAGATCTACATGCTTAATTGGTAAGACATGTATATAGTTAATTAACGGTAGATCTACATGCGTATAGGT
Organism: Sinonovacula constricta; assembly: GCA_007844125.1. Classification (NCBI taxonomy): domain Eukaryota; kingdom Metazoa; phylum Mollusca; class Bivalvia; order Cardiida; family Solecurtidae; genus Sinonovacula; species Sinonovacula constricta. The sequence goes on from CM017558.1 coordinate 55,731,168, forward strand.
AATAAGACATGTACATGGTCAATCAACGGTAGATCTGCATGCGTATAGATGGTAAGACATGTACATGGTTGTGATTACGTGGTTTGAAGGAGGAAGACGTGTTTTTGTCGTCCGGAGTAAAAAAGGATATATTTAGGTGTGTAGAAGTTGTGTGGTGGCGAAAAGTAGAGGACTGGAGGAGAATAAGTGCATATATGCTTAAAGAGTTGTAAAAGGTGATATAAATAAAGGGTAAACAGAATAAACGACAAAGAAGCAGTGGGAGCGGTGCTGGGCAAAGTGGAAGTGGCAGCCATATTGCAAAGAAAATGTCGGTAGGCCCGTCAGGGGGTGACGGGGGAACAGCGGTGAGTGAGGGATTGCATGTAGTGAATCAAGTTTTGTATGGAATCAAGTCTTGTGATGAAGTGAATGAAGTCAATGACATAAATGATAGTGTATTTGATATGAAGACCGACTCGACACTGGCAAGCGATGGCTTCACCTGTCAGTATGGGCGCGGAACCTACCATCAGGGATTTGATGACTTGTCTCAAGAGTATCGAAGTGAGGGTCATGGGGGGGGGGAGACTTGAAACGTTAAAGGAGTTAAAGGTAAAAGTGAGTAGTTTTGATCTTGTTTTAAAGAGAATGTGGGATGCTATAGATAAAAATAATAAAGCATTGACCGAGAGGGTAGCAAATGTGGATGAGACAGTGCATGGGAATGACTTTGTATTAGGGCAGGTACAGGATGGAGTTGTGCAACTAGAGAGACAGAGAGATGAGTTAAAGTAAGACATTGTGTACATGCAAGCTCTGTCAATGAGAAATAACCTAATATTTACTAATATTAGTGAGGATCTAGTTGACGGTCGGGAGGAGACTGTGAATTAAAGTTACGGGAGTTTCTTGTGAGTAAAATGAAACTACCACAAAGCATCGTTGACGACATTAAATTCGAGAGAGTACACAGGATGAGGCAGTGTGGAAAAATCAGGAACATGGTTGCCAAATTTCACCAATTCAAAGATAAGGAGCTTGTCAGAAAAAAATGGAAGAGCACTTCAAGGTACAAATTATTCGGTCTACGAAAAATTTCCAAGCGAAGTTGTAGCTAAGAGAAAGCGGTTAGTACCGAAATTAAAGGCTGCGAGGGATCAAGGATGAAAGGCGTGGATTACATATGACACGTTGTATGTGGATGGGAAAGCGATTAGAGATTAGGAGTGTGTAGAGAGTACAGTATGGGTGTGTTCCTGGAACGTCAATGGGCTGACGCAAGATAAGATGAAAACGGAGGAATTTGGGGGTATAATAAGAAAATATGATATCATCTTTCTTTATGAAACGTGGCAACTAGAAGTAGTATGTTTGACTTAGATGGTTATATTTCCTGCATCTTATACCGGAAGTTCCAACATCGGAAGGCAAGACGAGCAAGCGGTAGAGTGTTAGTGTTGTATAGATCTAACTTGAGTGATGGTATAACGGTGGTCAGAAATCACCACGATACTGTTGTGTGGTTTAAACTAAATAAAGCGTTCTTTAAAACAGAATATGATATGTTTGTAGGTGGAACTTACTAAAGGCCGGAGGGAACTCCAGTATATGATGTGAGCAACGTGGATTTGTTTGATTTACTGCAGAACGATATTTCAGATTTTAGTGAATTAGGATCGGTATTTGTGGCCGGTGACTTTAATGCAAGAATAGGGTTAAAACACGATTTTATAATATGTAATGAATGTACGGATGATCCAGAATGATGATTTCTCTAACAGGGCCTCGCAAAATCATAAGTGTAACAATTTCGGTACTCGCTTACTTGACTTGTGTAAAGCCACCTGTGCACGCATAATTAATGGTCGGATAGGTAGCGGTAAAGGGGCCTATACGTATGTTTCAGCACAAGGGGCGTCAGTTATTGACTACGTTTTGACAGGAGAAACAGATTTCTCGTGCATTGCAGATTTTGATATTGGATCAGTAACACCTTGGAGTGATTATGTGCCGCTCTCATTTTCACTTGCGATAACTTGGCAAACAAAAGTGCATGTAGAAAAGAAACAAAATTAGTATGGTCCGACGAATTAAAAAGTAAGATCCGCTCAGCGTTGATAGGTAAATTGTCCGAGTTTAATAATATTGTCGCTTCATGCGCGGATTGACAGAGGGGCTCGGTAAATGATGTAGTGCAGCGATTAACTGACGCTTTGAGAGGTGTTGCCGATCCGCTGTTTTCTAAAGATGTCATATATGGAAATAAGAGTACATTCAATGCCATCGGAAAATACAGAATGGTTTGATGCTGATTGCTGTGAAGCAAAAAGGACATATGACGCAGCAGTGAATGCATTTAATCACTGTCAAACGTATACCGCACGGCAGAATTTGTGCGGACATAAAACTAAGTTTAAAACATAATACGAAATAAGAAAAGAAACCTCGTTAAAAGAAAGTTAAGAGATATAGAACGTCTTAAAACTTGTAAGCCAAGAGAATTTTGGAAATATTTTAAGAAACGGAGGACAGGAATAGATAGCTTGTTGACAGTGGATGCTTTTATGAATATTTTTCTAAATTGGAAAATGTGATATATCAGACAACGGATGAGGATTCTGAACGGTTTTTCAATTCACATGATTTCAGCGGTTTTAATGAAGAGCTTGACAACCCGTTCTCAACTAACGAAATTGTAAAGGTTGTTAAAACATTGAGTACTAATAAGGCTCACGGGGCAGATTGTATTTTAAATGAATATCTAATATAAAGCATTGACATTGTATGTCCGCATATATGTGATATTTTCAACATGATTTAAGATTCAGGTCATTTCCCCGACCAGTGGAGAGAGGGGATTATAGCCCCGTTACATAAGAAGGGGGATAAAGATGACTTGAATAACTACCGTGGTATTACCCTAGTTGCTTTTCAAAGTTGTTCACGTCTATTTTAAACAAAAGGATTAACGAGTATTGCATCTCGCATGATAAGTTACCACAGTTTGGTTTTAGAAGGGGTCATTCAACAGTAGATGTCATGTTTATTCTGAGTTCTGCCATAAATCATTTCCCTCAAAAGAAATAAACGTCTATATGCTGCCTTTCTTGATCTAAAAAAATTACGATGGCATTTACAGAAACGGGCTTATCATTCAAATTGCACCGAACAGGAATAGATGGGAAAATGTTATGAATATTAAAAAGTATGTACTCATCGGTACAATCTTGCGTCAAACTGTTTGACAATATATCAGAATTCTACAATAGCCTTGTGGGGCTAAAGCAAGGGGAGACAAAATCATCCATTTTAGCATCCCTGTTCTTAGAAGATTTAGAGAAGTTTATACTTAACAATGGTGGCATTGGTGTACATATGAATGACCTAAATCTGACAGCAATTACGTTAGACTGACTCTATCCAGTTTCGGATGGGATCGTATGTAATAAATACAATACATAATACAAAGGTATACATTTTGATAACAGGCTACCAGAACATATTTTATTTTTAGAAACCACGCCTAGATCACTTTTAAGCAAACTTTAATTGCAATTACTTTCTGTTTTGTCACTCTACTTCATAATTGTTATTTTATGCCTATACAATACCGCGACATCTGTTACTTTCCGTCACTGCGATTTTCTGTTCTGTGTTTTTGCTACGTTCCCTCTGCAAAACAAAAATGTAAATCTACAGACTTTTTAATTGTTCGTCACAGTTTAACTTAAAACACTTAAACTTTAGGAGCTGACAATTTGTTAATCATTGTTAATATATTTGTTTGGTATTTCGTCAGTCATGAAATCTTGACACTTGCCAATCACAGTTTGTAAATATTTACTTATGTATTGGTAACTGAATGTCCCTATTTGACATGTTATAGCTTTGGATTTACGTCCATGTGACACCCAGCTAATCACAATTTATCGTCAATCCGACCACCAACCAATCAAGACCGTTAATTGGCTCTACACCTAAGCGATTTCCCTTAATTAAACCTACGTGATTTGCCTACTTGTCTAACAGTTAATCCAGTATCACTTGCATTTTGTCCTTTTGAAAATGCTTCCTTTATATATTATTGTAAATTGTAAGATTAGTTCACAGAACATAACTGACTGTTTGTGGTTAGACTTTGGTTGCGTTTAGTAGGGTTTTTGGTAGTTGTTTTACAATTTCGTCTAACAAAATTAGTATATGGTATTATTTAATCGATACGTTAACATAAAAAGTAGCTTAAGTAGCTCATTTAATAAAACAAGTCATATGTTAACACAAATAAGTAATTATTTACCAATACCGGACCTGTTAGCGCAATCGGGTTCGATCCCTGGCCGCGACATACCAAAGTCATTAAAATGGTAGTGGTATAGCTCCCTTGCTAACGCTCAAGCAAATATAAGGGTAGTTCCACGAATGGTTGGCCCGATGTCAGGATAATGTGACTGGGTGTGGTATCATGCCAGGTGTGTACGGCATGCTATACACAGTGAATGCAGCACTATATCTGCTTCAAGTAGACACCGTCTCCAAATAACTGAAACACAGTTGGTGTGACGATAAACCCAATAAACAAACAAACAAACATAGATAGACTGGGATTTAGTTCTGATTAAACTGTTGCTCTTAACACACAATCCTTTAAATGTGTTCTTAAAATCTAACACATCTTAATGTACCAAAAAATTACCGATTATTGCGATGTTCTTATTCTCGATTAAACTGTCGGAACGTCATATAGTAGAAAGTTATCTATGAAAGAAACTGTTTCATGTATATATTCAACTGCGTATGTCCAGAATTGTGTGGTCACTTGTTCGAATTAAAAGGAACGTGACTTAAATCGAGAACTAATATATTCTATAAATGTGATATTTCAGTTATTTATCCAGTGGTCAGGAAAGGCAACGATATGCTTGACTCCTTGTTAAGAAGGCCCTCGACATGAAGCCTGTTGCCTTCCATGTGTACAAAATATAGATTAATAACCAGCATAATTGCCTAGGTTATTACTTTATCACCAGACACATGTACATTTATTGGCTTTGAATCTTGGGGATGAGTCACGATGACTTTTGTTTCACCATTTACTGTCTGATCAAAAGTCCTTTTGGATCATTTCGTTGGAATTATCCGGTCCTGAATTTATGCGAATTATGGCCGTTTCTGGGTGGTTGGGTCTAAACATTGACACAGCAGACACTTTCACATTTTATTTCTCGCGTAATAAGCAATTATATTTTTGGTTACATATTTTTCGAACTATCCACAAAATATAGCTTGGTGTGTTTCTGTGGAGATCTTTTTTAAAAGAGTCATCATATATGTTTTTTGGGTAAAAGATTCTAGTTTATGATCAAATTGCTTATTTCACTCACTGCAGCATGGTATTTTCCTTGCCAATTTCCAGTTTTATATGATGCGCCTCATGGGCTTCATACTTGTAGGACCTCATTTACCTTGATGGAGAAACTACGAATATCATTTGTCAGTAATGTTGTTTCTTATATGCATCTCAGTGAGAAACAATTTCCATTGATTTTTGCAAAATACTTTGTTTTATTGTGATTGTACTTTTCTTATTTTTGTTCTTGCATAAAAGAAGGTTTACGTTTGGATTTACATCTACATAAATCATTACATCATAATAATTATAAATTGCTGTTGTGGTGATACCGAAAAAATTAAAACAGAAATAGGTCGCGGCTTTCTAAGTCATTGTTAACTGGGCGTTTTCTCCGACAATTCGGGATATGATCATGGTAAAGTGACTTCCAAATGGCAGTTGCTAGTGGCGGATTTATATTTGTATTTGCAATCTTGTATGTGTTCTTGAAGATACAAAAACGAGGACGCGGCTCGTCGTGAAATGTAAACTCCTTGTTGTCTACTATTGCTGCTCCGATAACATGCCGAAGAATACCTAGGAAAATAAAGCACAACACGTTACAAATACATATAAGTGTCAGCGTGTAGGCAAAAATATATAAGAATCAATTATAAATACGTGTCAGCCAGGCTGGAAGATACTTAGAAATACAGAACTCTTTAAATTAATGTACATCTACCTCAGCTGACTGTCAAATATATTTACAAAATCAACAGACTGACACATACAAATATTTACAGGTTTATCGGCTCACTGTCACATATATTTCAAGTCATGTCAATGGATTGGCACAACTATTTACATTTTCCTCAACTGACTTTTACAAATATTTACACTCTCCTGGACTGACAGCCGCAATATTTACACCGTCCTCGGCTTACCCTAATATGCACTATACTCCACTATAGGGAAAGAATAAAAACGTAAATAAGATGTTCAAGTTACAATTATGGAAATATACATGAAATACAGATTTATGAATGAGAAAGGCTGCGGCGGAATTAAGTGAATGAAGGGGCATAAGCAGGGAGGAAAATGTTAATAAATATTATTGGAAAAAGTGTTGCTCTGGCTAAGTATTCTAAACTAGATATTCAACATACGTCTGGTTACTTTTGACCTAATTTTAATTAAAATACGACAAAAAATAACATGGAAAGCATGGAATGTTTATTACCATAGTTTCTATAATCATTTGTTGGTGTCTGTTCATATAAACAATTAAAATATTATGGGTAGGAGTTTTTATAAGGCTCAAAATTGCATCATTTCCAATGTGTTTTGCACTGTATTTACCAAGGGAAATTAAATAAAGTTTACTTGACTAGTATTTGCCTTCCCTAAACAGCTTACAAAGCAAAACTTGCATACGCTTACTCTAATTTCGCATCGTAAATTACACACCGACTGGCAAATTTTCGTCATCTATGTCGTCAAAACGCAGGAAAGTGTTCCATTTTTAACAGGGTAACTTGCAACAATAAAGTGTAGCTTGCAACTATAAAAAGTAGCATAAATACCTAGCCATTTGGTGAAGTTTTATTTAACAATAGAAACCAAGTTAGAAATGCAGCTTGTAAAAATACATGTAGCAGAGAAAAAGGAAAACACACAGATAGCACAAATACTCCACTTCCCATTAGAGTTATGGTTTGTAACAGTCAAATGTTTATATGTAATTCATCAACAGAGTAAGAGAGTGTTTAGTTCCCAGGATCGTCATCTTCTTGTTTAAAGTGCATGCTATCTACGGCGCCTATGATATCTCACATTCTGGCTATTTCTGGTGTTTAATGGGTTAATCGTACAACCACCATTTCTCTGGTCAGTCAAGTCTGGGCCTTTCTTTATACAATATATATCAATTGTATTAGGTGCAGAAGTTATCTTCCATGAAGCTTTTTGTTTTTTACTAAAAATACTAATACTTGTTATTCTTGCACTAAACTATTGATTACCTGTAATATATGCATCCTCAATAAAGATATATGGCATGTGTTTAGATAGGGCAAACAATTGCGCCACTATGTTCCCTGATATGACGTAAGCATTTCCGGCTGTGTATGGAGGATAATATGTCATGGGGTAAGTTTTGTTTGCCAACGCCCACTTATCGTCTGTCCGTTTGACGCCCGACTTTCTGTTGACATATCCAATAATCAATCCCTTATCACTGACGGTAAAATTTGCTAAGTATCTTCTTAAATTAAGAACATGGACAAATGTGTCATCATCCACTTTTAGGACAAACTTTGCCTGTGGACAGTAGGTCTGAACCCATTTCAGTCCCATCAGTACTTTAATGGTCAGATTTCTGTAACTATCTTCAAAATCTCCTTGTACGATGTCACCATACTTGAGGGATTCTTTATTGGCTGTGAGTATTTGTTCGTCGGTTCTAGCCCTCCCGAGCAGAAATATAAGTCTGATGTCATCGATTGTAGTATTACTGTAAGGCCAGCTGAACGATGTTGCCACACTACCCCAGGTATAACGTATGGCGTTACGTTCGGCAATATTTCCAAACTTGGTTAAGCACATCATAAGAAGATATATCGTGTCTTTGTCACAAGTCTGCTCAGCCGTCATTATAAGCTTGTAATCGTGTGGATTTATTCGACCTTTTCGTGCTGTGAAGTACATTTTTTGAATTTCGAGTTTCGTTTCATTGCTTAGTTGATATATTCTATGGATAACTCTGTTTGTTGATTGTCCTTGAAATCCGTGCTCATTGAAAGAGGGGTAGAAATCCGACTTGAAGTCCACTATGTCAACACGGCTCCGATGTCTCACAACAGACAGGAGCATAAACATGGGCGTGATGCATACCCCATATAATACGATTCTCCTGAATTTAAGCAGCTTGCGAAACTGTAAAAAATGTAAACAAAATATCAATTACATATTTACTGTTTGTGAATCTCACTTAAATCTATTTTTTGATTTGTCAATGTCAGTGAAAGACATGTCCCAAATTAATTTTCAATTTGGAAAAAACTCATTTCTTTCGATATTTCGAGGTTTTGCAATATGAAAACAAATGAAGTAAATGTTGAAATTCACTTTAATTGTGGTATCCGACAGTTTCTCTATGCTAATTACATATATCTATATCGAACTATCTTTGGAGCTAATCCGGCAAAAGTAAAAATCTGAATGTATAGTATTTCTAGAATTATAAAAAAGATCGATAGGTAAGAATAGATATCGACGCCAGAGAAATTTATCGGGATTATCCGGTTTAAAAATATATATCTCTGCAGAGTGGCTCGTGGATAGGAAATGACTGTACGCAATGACGAGTGGCGATGTGTGCTTGTGTGTTCACACAAATCTACAACATCAATCAATAGCAACATGACATTAACAATGAATTAATGACTTGGTGGGAGGGGTTAAAAAAAGAAAAGAAATTTTATTTCAAACTCTCAATTTGTACAATCAAATGCAGAATTACTGATAATTTGATCGCTGCCAAGCTTCATAATGTTTTAAGCTTTTAATAGTAAATAAAAGATAAATAATAATAATAGCTATAAATATGCTTTTTTCTGAGTAAGCAATATTCGGTCATCCTTTGCTAATAGCAGAATTAAGGTGGTGCTTGAGTTCTCTGACTAATTAGCATTTACATTCTTATGTTTAACACTCTGCCATATATACTTAGTTGATATATTATATGAACACGAACATAAAACCTTTATCTCTTTCATAATCATATACATGTATTTTCAATGCCAGACTTAATAAATTGTCATGTGATAATAATGTGTTTAATCAACAAGAGACGTTACTTATCAAAGTAGAACATAGTTAGTTATCACAGTTGTCTTCCATAGACCACATCAACACCTGTGGTCTGTTTATAATAGCATTGACTACTGACTACGCATGCATAGCTCTTCGTGTGTTTTATTACTTAAGCGTCACTAAATTGTGAAGTTATTTAGTGAAGTGTAGTTAAACCGCTTTTCTGATAACTAGAGTACTAGTGAATGCAATGTTTGGGTGAACAATGACTGATAAGGTTTCAGCGATGAATTCGTAAAAAGTTATTCTTCTTTGACATTTGCTCTGAGATGATGTAGTTCAGGAATGTGGAGACGTAACATTTTAGGTTTCTGGAAAATGACACTATTTAATTGAAGTAACTGCTGTTTATATTGTATGATGTGCATAAATGTACCGTTTATTTAACTAAATATGTAGTTTGAATTTGAAATTATTGTTTAAAAAGAATACCAATATCATTGTATGATACATCGAAATAAATCATTCTTGTGTAAAATTAACCTTGTTATGAATATAGTAATTTCGTATTGAAGTCACTAGCGAGTACTACCACAATCAACAACTCTATTAACTTTCCTAATCATGATCTAATTAAGGAAAGTGATTTAAATCATGAAAACATGGCAGTTAGCTGCACAAATAAATAAATGAAAAATGACAATATAGAGTCTAATGAAATTCCGTCTATCAATGTAGCTGATTACGACATGCATGCTAGAAGTTTGTACACTCTCATAGCTAATGGATAGACTGCAATTACTTTAATCAATAGACTAGAACTCCAGCAGCCAATTGTATGAACAATGGTTAAGATATACCCACTGTTTATCATAATAAATATCATGGTAAGGTTACTACTCCAGTATAATCGTTTCTTTAAACACAGTAACCACTTGGGTTATGTTACAAGTCATAGTAAATTTTAACCCAAGGTTAATTAAATAAACAAATCAAACTTGGATTGTGACGTAAATTTCCAGCTAAGGTTGTCAGACGACAATTAAATTGTCATAAAAAAGGAATATAAGAAAATGGCTCCAGAAAATGTCTTTTCAGCGAACGGAAGTATCAAAGCATCCATATGTGCCACAGTCAGGATGTTAGGGCAATTCAGCGAGTTTTTGGCACAGATCACCAGTAACATACACTATTCCATATAAGTATAGTTCAACATTAGTATATATCTAAAAGAACCAATATTTGATAGATTTAAAGGCCAACAGTTTTAACACTGTACTCATAAATCTTTGAGAAACAGTATCGTACGCTGCTGCCAGTCTCCCAGGATCAAATCCTAATTGATCTTCATTTATTTATTATTTTGCCAGTTTTTATTGTTGAGGCAGTTGAAGATGAAAGTATGTCTGCAATATTAAGTAGATTTCAATTTTGAAAAACACTTATAGCACAGAATTATTGTTTCCTTATAGTAGATAGGATATTGTTCATTTATTGAACAAAGATTGGATCTTTTACTTTATTGTTTCTTGTATGCATGTTTTTGGACACACATATCTTTGTTGAGAAGAAATATATCAACCAAGTGACGAAATAGCTTAAAGATCGAGCATTGCTACTGGTCAGTCACAGATGATACATACCGATAGGATGACCTATATAGCGCAGATAGGACGAAATATATATAGCGTGGATACGGGGAATTTTTACCGGTTGGTCACAACCGGTCTACTTAGAAAGGAAGATATTTAAAGCGAATATACCGGAGATTCATACCCGTCCCCGGCGGTCGGTAAATACATGTAAAGATAGGAAGATCTGTTTAGTGCATATACTGGAGATTCCTGACGACTATGGCCGTTACATACATATTGGATTTGTGTAACGTATACATCGGAGATTCTTAGCGGTGGGTCACGGCCGGTATATACGTATGCATGCATCTGTATAGTGTGTCATGGCATATATTCCGCGGTCGGTACATACAAGGATCTGCATTCTTTCTCACTTAAATTCCCATCATGACACTGTATAAATTCATTGACCAGATGATTCCTCCAATTTGATTTCACGCTGTCACTTAATAATTGTGCATACTAATCTTCTACAGCGTCATTTCATTTATATTCAGTTTAGTTTAAATCTCTGATGAGAATCCTATGTTATAACATCATATTGCTGCTTCGTTATGTCAACAGAAAAATGCATGACAAAGTGTTCGATAAATATATTTAGTTTGTCAGTTCCCAAAAAAGGGAAAATTATTCATCAAAGCATAATTTACTTCACGACATTCATTTTTACTACTCTACAGTTTTTCTTTTAAAAAAGGCATAAATCTTATTCACTTACCATCATGCCTTGCGAAGAATTCTCCTAACAATAAATAGAGCAGTTAACTGATACACGTCGCGACCCTCTTGCGACACTCTCTAGACATGTGCACGCCTGCTCATTCCAAAGTTTATATTCAGTAAATCCAACAATACAATCATCTTTTAGGCACATCCACAACAAATGTTATTTGCATTCATTAATTTTGAAACATTATAATTATTTTATATAAATATTAAAGAACCAACAAAACGTAAGGTTGTACGGTTAAAGTTTAATAAATGTAGGAATTAATCCAACAGTATACTTGTTAACATACGCCCTGGACTACTGGTTTACTGTCAGAACTCGATAAGGCATGAATGAACCACCAACGATTCCATTAATAATGTATTAGACCTCGTGACATGAAATACAACCAGTCTATTGATTATTATTATTAAAAATTTTAGCACTGCATATATGTCTGTTTCTGTCTGTCTGTCTGTCGTCTGTTTGTCTGTCTGTCTGGCTGGCTGGCTGTCTGCATGCCTGCCTGTCTGTCTGTCTGTCTGTCTGTCTGTCTGTCTCTCTGTCTGTCTGTATGTCTGTCTGTCTGTCTGTCTGTCTGTCTGTCTGTCTGTCACTCTAGTTATTCCTTGAGATACAATAAAACATACATAGTTTCAGGTTTTTTAGTTTCTTTTCATCACTTGGTTGGGAACAAAAGAAGGTCACACAGTTAAAATACCACCGCAATACTAAATCATCATATGTTCTGCCTGTTTTAACTATGTAAATTTTACTATAAATAACCGGGACACCGGTTAAGAAGAGCATCGCTCCCATTTTAGTCTGCAAGAAAATATAGAACAAAACTCTGTATGTAAATGTTTGGGTATGAAAGTAATTTTACAAGAAAAAAGAACCTAATTTTGATCGAAGTGGCATTACAATTCCTCTTTTTTAAATCTGGGAACCGGAAGTGTTTCAATAATGCGTTGCTTTAAGTATTCACTACTTAAAGCAACGCATTATTGAAACACTTCCGGTTCCCAGATTTAAAAAAGAGGAATTGTAATGCCACTTCGATCAAAATTAGGTTCTTTTTTCTTGTAAAATTACTTTCATACCCAAACATTTACATACAGAGTTTTGTTCTATATTTTCTTGCAGACTAAAATGGGAGCGATGCTCTTCTTGACCGGTGTCCCGGTTATTTATAGTAAAATTTACATAGTTAAAACAGGCAGAACATATGATGATTTAGTATTGCGGTGGTATTTTAACTGTGTGACCTTCTTTTGTTATATATAGTGTATAGTGTTTCTATCGATATATTGTTTTTGTGCCCTGATACTGTGTTTGTTTTAAGATATGGTTTTTGTACTTAGATATTGTGTTTATATCAGTAGCAGATATTTTTGTTTCTTCCCAGATATTGTGTCGTTACAGAGATACTGTGTTTCTGTCCGATATTGTGGTTCTACATAGACATTGTTTTACCAAGATGTAATGTTTCTATTGAGATATTGTGTTTCTTTCTAGATGTTGTGTTTATATCTAGATGTTGTGTTTCTATCTAGACATTGTTTCTACCAAGATGTAATGTTTCTATCGAGATATTGTGTTTCTATCCAGATGTTGTGTTTCTATCTAGATGTTGCGTTTCTACCTAGACATTGTTTTACCAAGATGTAATGTTTCTATCGAGATATAGTGTTTCTATCATGTAAATGTGTTTCTATCTAGACATTGTCTCTACCAACATGTAATGTTTGTATCGAGATATTGTGTTTCTATCTAGATGTTGTGTTTCTATCTAGATGTTGTGTTTCTACCTAGACATTGTTTTACCAAGATGTAATGTTTCTATCGAGATATTGTGTTTCTATCTAGATATTGTGTTTCTATCTAGATGTTGTGTTTCTATCTAGATGTTGTGTTTCTATCTATACATTGTTTCTACCAACATGTAATGTTTGTATCGAGATATTGTGTTTCTATCCAGAAAATGTGTTTCTATCTAGACTTTGTTTTATCAAGATGTAATGTTTCTATCTAGATTTTGTGTTTCTATCTAGATGTTGTGTTTCTGCAAAGGTATTTTGTTCCTACCGAGGTATTTTGTTTAAGCCCAGAGCGTGTGTTTCTAAAGAGAAATTGTGTATCTACCGAGGAATTGTCTTAGTTTCTATTATGATATTGTTCTACCATAAAAGTTGTGTTTCTACAAAGTTAGAACCAGTAGTGCACTACAGGTCACCTGAAAGACGTTTGCCCCGAAATAAACTCGAACAGCCGCGGTGGGAGGCTAAGCAGTCAGAGGAGAGTTATGAATCAGCGACTCTACCACTACGCCACAGGCTATATATTGACAATGTGACATGCACATACGTGAAAAACCAAGCCCAGTAAAGTACAGATATTAAAGAAGTGATCTTTGAAGACATGAACAAAGGGTACGCTATATAGGGATTCGTGGATATATCGATTTTCCACTAATTTGCACTAATATGCATGGTAATTTCTATTGCAAGTATAGACAAATAAATAGATGTACACCGGACAAAAGCTCTGACTGTTCGATAAACACTATTGAAAATTGTGTTAATCATTACGCGATACATTAAGCACGAGAAGATTGCTTTTAAAACAAATAATGATTTCATAAATAAACAATCCTATGCCCTTGACACATGCTTAATATCGATGCCATACAGAGTTGGGAAACATATCAGCAGTAATTAATTGATTAGTTGAGTCAATACCATTTGCTTGTATTTTATTTCTATACATTTCGCCATACAACATTGCACAATCTATATATTGTGTACAATTTGTTTCCTTGATGCCGTTATAGTACTGAGAGGATCCGGGATAAACCGTATTGATCAGGTTTAACAAGCAGTCCGATTGTTTTAAAATTAACAAAACAGCCGCAGTTTACCAAGAACCACCGAGGAAAATGTCGATAAAGCTAAAATCTTACTAGAAACCGTTATATTCAGATTGTGTGAACCTGGAGAGACCGAGACTGAATGATGCATCCGGGAGAGGCCTTAATTTTATTCGAATCTGTGATTCGGAGTCACCGGAAGATGAGAAGATAAAAGAATCATATTAGATTGCTATTATTTGCAACATTTCTTTTCGCCTTTACACTAAATAACCCATTATCCTTCTGCCTCTGACATGCATCTATTTCTAAGCAAACTCACACTTTTCCGCTTTTCTTTTTATTAGTCCTACAACTTCCTCATCCTATATTTTGCTTAAAATTCCCTCTTTTCATAATTGAAGCATTGTACCGTGTGTATTAGTTGCCTAATGTCACTAACACCTTATTTACTTTCGTGTATAATGAATGCCTATTGTTAACACTCATATACGATGACTAAATCTTGAGCACAAAGTGAGTTCCTCCTCCTTGCTCTGTTACATCTATCGTCTCCGCCCTTTTTGTGTGCTCCCTCTTCTTTACTTTGTCTTTTCTTTACCCATTTTGTATTCAAATACATTGCATACAGTTATGTATCAATATTGGAATGATATTACTTGCCTCATGTTGTACAATGTTGTACCTGAGATGTACTAAATGTATTGTCTGTCTGTCTGTCGGTAGATCTACCTGTGTATTGATGATAAGACATGTACATGATCAATTTACGATAGAAATAAATGCGTACAGACGGGTAAGAGATATAACTTTGTTATATAATCTTAGTATATACATAAATTGACTTAAACACCATGTGTTTTGTAAACTAGGCAGATAAAATCTAATTGAAGAAACCGATTTTTTTCTACACAATACTTCCACTTCACGAGATGTGTGGTAAATGGCTTGTATATCAAACAAGATAAACACGGCGTAATATATTAAAGGGTCAATGAAAAAACCTCAAGAAGTCTAAAAATTCTTACTGGTTGGAAATATCATGTGACAATCAATGGGGTGTGTTTTAGTTCACACAAAGTATAGGTGTACAAACGACGATATTGTAAGATTTTTTATATTATTATAACTAAATACAATTAACATGTAGATGTATCATAAAGCGAACAAGAAAATATAGAATAATGTATTTGGAAGCTGTACAGCGACTAGGACTTAGCAGAATTTTCGACGAATTTTTCAAAAATACATTAAACGAAAATGTTTTCCGTTTATTGTTTATTGTTGTTTTGTTTATTTCAAAAAAAGTATTTATAAACGCTGGAAACCATAACAATACGGGTGTTTACTCGCACATGCTCTTTATTATACATGTAACATGTTCAGGTTGTCATTTTCCAAAGGTAATAAGGCCTACCATTCTAAGATACTAGTAGTTAACATATCTGTTAATTGAGTCTTATTGCGCTCTTTTAAAAGATTTCTCTTCGCTTCCTTCTCGTGATCATTCACGCATTTGGTTGCGTTATTATAAACCAAACTCTTAAGTCGTTTTAGATCATTTGTCTTTAGATTAGGACAACATGTACAAAAGTGATCATTTTACTTCCTTTAAGTAATGTTGCTTCTCAATGTCAGACATATAGACTTCTGGATTAGTACAATTCGGAGGGTTGGTGAGGAGACTTTCCGCAAATTTGTTCCCCTTTGTCCTTATGACGATGTCACACAGACTGACACCCAGGACAAGAGACCTTGTTGGTGCTACGTCCTCCACAGCATAACCGCCAATAATGTAAGTCTCGCCTTCCCTCAGCCTTAACCCACACAGTGCATCAGAACCGAATGTTTGAAGAACCTTCCTGGAGGTTTCGTAAGCATGGGAACTCCTTGGACATGGAAAAAAATGTGAAATAATGTATCAAAACTAAGGATTTTGGGACAAACTCCTTGTTTGCGAATCTCGAAGTGATATAAAAAGATTAGAAAGGAATTTGAATTGATAAACTGATTATCCTGTACACATTTAGATCTCATAAGCAGGAATTTTGTTTATTTAATTTAAAAAGCCTTGATGAACTAGAAAACAAAACAGTATATCATTTGTCATTGTTAAAAACTGGTCAACTGAGAACGATAAAACTGACATCTGTGCATAGAAGACATTCGAAAGATATGTAATGTTCTTGATTCGTGTAAGTACACGTTTTATAAAAGAAAGGGAGAATTGTCAAAATATAACAATGTTCTAAAAATAAGTAGCGATGTTATAAACTACTTGGAGAGGTAAAAATGCATCAGAGCTATTATACATTTATAATTATCAGACATTTTAAAAGCTGCAAGGTTAATATAAACTTCATATGCATCGTAATGAGAAAAAAGTTAAATATGCGGTCCCCTTCTTTGGGTGTTTAACTTTAATACTGCTTCCTGTGTAACTGTAGAAACGAGACGTAAAATAAATTCAAAACATGACCATCGACTATTAACATTTGACAGCTGTTGGATATTATCAAAACTAAAACAATATTTTGAAACGGATTAATGACTGGCGTCTATGGCTCAGAATTAGCCAAATGCACATACCACACAAGGGTCTGAACGCCAGTAAGAGAGCCACTTATATTAGTTAGAGTAGTTAAGCCACGTATTTATGACGGCATTATTAATGAATCTATGGCTACAACATATCATATGATAATAGTAATTATTTATATACGACTATTTATAAATTCGTTATGTTAATACATTTCTCTGCTTAGTTGCTATGTTCAGTTTATGCAAATCACAATTGCTTATAATTATCAACTAATTACCTCATTATTTCAATAACATCAAACGCATATTGGTATGTAGCGTACTGTTCTTTAATCATATCTTTGAATTCCTTTGGGATATCAGGCGGCAGACTGAACAGTCCTTTGTACATGGGGTCAAATTCCTTGTTGACCTTGGCCTTGATTACGTAATCAGATGTGCAAAACATCCATGGAAGATTATGTTGAGGACACGAACAACCAGCAGTCCGCCCAAAGCAGATGCAAACCATCACGAAGATCACCATTATAATGGAATGGGCCATCTTTAAATCTTGAAACAATAAAAATCAACTAGGTAAATTAAAAAGGGCATCTGGCATCTCCTGTCAGAAAAACAGTTTTTAATACAATTTGTTACTTCAATGCTCCTGTCAAAAGTTGCTTGTTGGTGTCATAGTTTTATGTGGAAATTTACAAAATCAATGCGATGTTTAAAGATCCTTTATCTATATGCATCATAGTAGACCTTTTCAGAACCAGTTAAACTACATGATAAAAACCAAATGATTGCATATATGTATATATTACAATAGAATACAATAAAATTATACTGTAAACAGAGTTTCACAACAAAATAACAATGAAATGGTCATATTTTTGTCAATATAATATGTAAAGAATAATTAGTTTAAAATTATTTTTATATATGAAATGAACCTGTTATGGATCCTTGCAAGAAGCTGTCGCGGATAAGCCTATTCATTTAATAGGAGCTATAAAATTCACTGGTGCATTAGTTATCATCGCCGCCACAAAGGTTTCTATAATAATATCTCTTGTTTCAGAGGTTATTCAGCTCAAAGCTTTTCAGAGATCGCACTATCACGCTTTTGTAAGTTACTAATTTACATAGATTTAATGTTATAGTTTGTTTCCGCGTATTATTGACTTGTTCAAGTATTAAACAGTTTAATACACGCTTTTGAACTATTTGTCTTGCTAAAATATTGCAGTCTAGTCTGTTCTGTTTTACTGAGATATACTCATGAAGTACCTTTTTTTTAAATTGGGACTCTTTTATTTAAAAGGATCTTATAATTGTGCTATTTCAACGCGTATTTAAGGTGAGATGTTTCATTCTTACATTATATTTTAGCTAATGAAATGTTAATGTAATGCCAAACTCATTTCAGATGATACTAAATAATAAGATTGAATTAAAACTAAGAAATTGATAAAATGATAGTGCCAATAATAATAACAAGAAGTAGGTGGACGAATAAAATCTTTGAACTTTAGCAGGAGTGAAAAACGAACAATAATAAAGGCTTCATAGTACGGTGAAAAGCTACGAGCCGTAGTATTTGGCATGAGTGGATATTGACAGAACGAGGTCTGACTGCTAGGAATCCCGAACATGTAATACATTAATAAATATTTATGTTGATAAGAAGCATAAGATTCACGACCAAAACTAAAATTAGAGATAAAGATGTTCTTCAAATTCATGCAAACAAACGTTACCTGTATATTTCCAAGTCAACATAACTATAAGAAAACTGCTTACTAATAGTAATAAAAACGCTTTAAAACATAGATAGAATATTTTGCTTCCGTCGACCAGTATCACATATCCAGTTCTGACTAGTAACGCATTAGTGAATTACGAGCATCATATTATACAACCACAGCAATTAGCAGCATTTACGAGGGTCAATCAAGAGGATTTGAGGCAAATATCATTGCTTTTATATCGTTATCTTCATTCCTGAAAATGTCAAAAATGAATGTGTTCGTTCGAGAAACAACTGTAAAAAGTTAATTTTCGCATTGTTCACCACCCCACATGGTTGACCTTAACCATATGGTCACGAAGTAATTACATAAAATATCACGTTACTCTTCAACGTGGATCTACCAAGAAGAGCGTAACCAAGAATAGTATGTGAACGTTTAATCTCTAGATGAGAGTTCTTGCAATTAGGTTCTTGTCCTCGAAACATTGTGTCATGATGGTAATTACATATATTTCTCACTTGATATGAAATTCCATTGATGATCTTAACGGTCTTAACTCTACAGCCGGGACAAGCTGAGAAGCGCTAATGTTTAAACGTTGACCTTCAATTTTGATCATGATTTTTTGGTCTAGAAAATTGTGTCTTGGTGTCCGACACACCATTTACTTCAGGATACAATTAAATCAAATGCTTAAATGTACTTCACAACCATGTGAAGCTCGAAATCAATTATTTTTATATTAAAATATGCATTTGTCAGTGTCACTGGATGTCGACGATGAGAACATCTGTCTGGTGAGGTGTGGATTACCGTAAGATGCCAGCGCAATACATTATATAAACATATATACTTGCAGTTTATTATCTTGTCTTACTTAAATAACAAAGAAGTACACATAACTAATGTAACATTTCTTTGTTAATAAGTAGTAGGTCGATGTTTTCACAGTCACAGAGCAGATATCACAAAAGAGTCTGTCAGCACAGTGTACTGAAAGAATGCGTGGCCTCGCAGATCAGAAAGAAGAAAATAAAAGAAATTACTACCGAAAATATAACGACTGTTAATAATGTCCTAAAAAGAAGCGTAAAAGCTGTTGGCTTTTTTATGTTACCCACTTTCTGGCTTAATTCTCAGAGGTCCCCGAAAGATTGCTAATTATTTAGGGCAGCGGTCCTAACGACATGCATTTCAAATGTTAAATGTAACATTCATACTTTCGCCGATATTTTTCATGGCTAAGGACGTGATTAAAATGTTTTTTTATTATTCTAGAAACATAATAAGAAAATTAATTTTGAATATCATAGTTCTTGTTATAACAAAACTGATTGTGAACCTAAACCATAACTGTTTGTCGCATTCTATGGCTAGAATCAAACATGTATACATGCAATTGGGTAAATTAATTACATGGAAGGTAGTAGTTGTATACTACGACTGGAGCTGGTTTGGTTTTGGCAACAAGCTCGGATCGGCTCAAAACTACAGTCAACCACAAAGGAAAGTTTACACTTTTAGTTTTTACAACATTTGTTGTAGGTATCTTTAATCCCAACAATAGATTTTTTAGAATAGAAAATCGACAAAGCATTTGTTTTTTATATCAACGTTTTATTATCACACAGAAAGGTCGTGAATGTTGAAAATTAAAAAGGCATGTACAGCATGGGTTTGATGAATCAGCACATAGTTTGTGTAACCTGTGTAGATGGGTTGGATAGCTTGAGTTTGGGTATTTATTAAAAAACGGACTAATCTTAAAGAGATACAAGTCCATAAACAGGGGACGCCTTGATAAAAAAAACAGCGTTCCGAGGCAGTTGGCATGCTGCGGAGCGAAGTCACTACACTGCAGTAGCTCGGTATTTTAGCTGCAGACGAGTTATAGTGCGTATGTTGCTACAGAGGTATACTGCGACAGGACATGTTAAAGACCGACCAGGGACAGGAAGGCTACGAGTCACAGCACTGCGACAGGACAACTAAAAGGGTTGAACGTTAATTTTGACTATTTGACAATGTCGTTAAGATAAAAAAAAATCTGCCAAGAATTCTTAATTGTCTCGGGAATTAAATTCCGCTGTTTGACTATGAAAACCATATTTATGTGGGGGTAAACGTTGCATACACAAATAATTTTAAAGTTTTCCACTCCTATTATTTGACATTGTTCTTATGCCTTTCTTTTTCCCTTGTCGTCACGTTTTGGCAGATATAGCTCGGAGACGGTTACGCTCACGACAAAACTGATGTAGACGACCGTATGTCGGGACAATTCTAAGCAGACGACACAAACAAAGTCGTTCAGACTGATGTGGGCATCATCTTCAGTGGACACGACGTCAGTGAGGTGCATCGTTTTTTACTGATGAGTCGAAGTTTAACCTAAGTGAAAGCGATGGAGTTTATGGATACTTCTTGTCCTGCTTTTCGCACCGTTCTGTATCAAGGAAGTTGATAGGTGTGGCGGTGGTAGTCTACACGTGTGGGGAGGAATTTCAGTTTTTTGTAAAACGGAGCTGTTAATCTTGCAAGAAAGTATCAATGCCAGACAATACAAGGACCAGGTTTTACGTCCAATCGCTATCCCTTATAAGCGGCGGCATCTTCCACACGGCGCAGTCTAACAAGTCAATGCAAGGCCACACACCGCAAGGACCGTTATGGAATGGCCAGCCAATTCTCCGGATTTAAATCCAACTGAAAACGTTTTTTCCATCATGTTTCAAAAGTTAAATGTTCTTTTATTTATTTTTTTCATTCATTTAAATAAGTTTAAGTTCTTTACAGAAAAAAGCCATGTGTAAACTTTCTTTTGCGGTTGACGGTATGTTTAAAATTGAAAATAAGGCGACCGGACCAGAACGTAGCTAACTACACGGTGCGTATACGGTGTGTATACAGATCACTAATATCGTGTTTGAGTAGGTTTATGACATCTTTATACGCGATAGATTGCACTCAGAAACTTACGTCGTCAAAATAGAGAACGATCTTTCTTTTCTTTCTCTCAGTTTCTTGCTCGACTTGGCGATATCTTGGTAGGTAATGTTACTGCTTTGTTCGAACCCTGACGGTAGACTCACTTCCGCAATTGTCATTCCCATAAATTCAGCTGAGTTCACACTGCAGCAAGAAGCACGGGCATACTTTTGTATGTAAAGCTGCATTTTAAAACCATAATTACATATCAACATAGTAAACATCTTCAAAAGGTTCGGGTATAAGAGGCACCACGCGACAGAAGAATACCTTTGTTGGCACAAAATGATTTTCTCGGAAAAACTATTTTGTCTTTGGCTTCCAACTGGTTTTGCTAAACAAACGTCTATTACCACATCAAAATAATGCTCTCGACAATCCATAGGAAATTAGTATTGTGGCCTTTATGGGTCAATTTAATACGCAAATGCACTAAATTTCCTAAACAAAGACCCGCGGACCATAAATGCATGTAAGACGCTAGAAAATGAAATTTAAGGTGCTGCAATATTTCATGGTTTTATAATAATTGTTTCTAAGACATACAATCTGATTTGTTTTACTGAAAAGTTCTATAAAACAAAGGAGAGGCAACAATATGCCTTAAGTTAACATTAAAAAAATAATTGAAATTAGCTGTGTTTTAACAACTCAAATATCATAGTCACCACCTAGTGTTTCTGTAAATTTGTATATTCCATTTCAGAGTCTGTAGTGTTTCTTTCAATGCTGTCTGTTGTCCTGAATGCATCTGCTACTGAATCTTACGTTATGTAGTAAGTGAAAATATACTGTCACAAACAAAAAACGTTATTCTGACAATAGGAACTGGTATTTGTTTCAATAATATTGATTAATATGTCTTTAGGTAAACTTACCAGAATGAGCAATACATTCAAAGAATGAATAAATAGTGTTTCATGATTGCCTTAATAAGGTTTGTCGTTCCCTGCCTAGAATATAAGATGTCAGGATGATGCGACTGAATAAGGTGTCATATTAGGTACTTAAGACATAACTTCATATTGTGGCATGACTTTGCTTCAAAAGAACACTGCCTCAAGTGGGATGACATTTTGAAAGAGTATTAACCTCGCACTAGTCGACCCCCGCCCTTAACCAACAACACTAAAGTCAGACATTTTTTTCTAACTTTCCACCTACATAACAATCCTGGGCGAGTGCGGATCCTTGTCCTGATGGGCAAGGTTGCGTTGGTTGAGTTGGGCCACTGGCCATCAAGAACCTGGCAATATAAATGTCATCAAACTGGCTACAAATCGTGGTTAATGAGTACTAGGCTTTTTTAAGACGTTTTGTGTCTGTAGATATAATTAGACGAATAAAAGAATACATTTAACAGTTATGTGTCATTTGGTGTAAATCTTAAGTTTCGAAAAACAAATGCAGGCAGCAGCAAAGTAGTATTTACTAGGAAATAAAAGCACATGTGATTTAAAGGAGCGAACAACAATCACTCATATTTCATTTTGCGTTATCTTATGTTATTAATGATACGAAAAATCACCTCCTGTTAAAATACCAAAACTTTACATATAGTTAATGTCGTTGCAGAAGACTGTACATACAAAACCCATTCCTACAAAAAAGCGACCTGGACACAGCTGCAAGAGCTGGCAATTTCTTTGATCACAAAAATAACTTTGTTGAACCTAAATGGCATAAGGTTCAAAACGGTGCCTCCGATTCAATGTCTGTCTGTGAATATACTGTTCTTTAGTTGTGTAAACTCAGTCCTAGTTGACCTTGTGATGATCCAGTTTTAGGATAATTTGTAATTTTCATATGTATTTGATATAATGTTCTCGGTTACATTATTGCTGTTTTGTCATATGTTGAGATTTCTAGTATAATCTGAAAGAGAAGATTTGTTTTATTTAGGCATTTTGTTGTTTTAGGTAGTGGTAGTTAAGATATCGTAATCAGTATATATATTTTTGCAAACAATAAATAGCCGATAACCTATACCTTATCTTTTCTTCAAAGGGCTAAAACCGAACGTTTTTAGCATCATCATTCTTTCGTACCGATTTACAAGTGGAAATCCCTTCCTTTCGAACTTCGCCTTTGGTAAACTTGGCTCTTTAATAATGAATGAGTTGGAACTAAATTAATGTTTAGGTAGAGTTACAATCAGAAAGGTCCGAAAAATTGGCGTAGTAAGGACTGTCGTATTGGCAATATAGCTCCTGAAATAAGTTTCTGACAGAAATAGATATACTAGCTAAGAGGAAGCTGCAGTATTGGTAGAGTGGGGGCTGTAAATTGGGTAGTGTATAGTCTGTTTAATTTGACGATTATAGACTTCATGTTTGTAGAGTAGGGCCTGTAAATTAAGTAGGGTATGGTCTGTACCATTTGTAGGTTAAAGATTATCATATTGATATAGTAGGAGCTGTACTTGTGGCTGACTTGGAGCTGCAAATATAGGAAAAACTAGAGGAAGTGCCTAGTAATTAAATAGATAATGGTTTAGTAGGGATTTCACTATTGTTTGAATAGGGACTATAATATTGCTGGAGTAGGAAAAAAGAATAAGTTTCAACTGTCGTGTAGAAAATTATGTATTAGTCGTGCATGGGATAATATTATGGCAGAATATATTTTAAGGGAGGTGGCATTTTGATCAAGTATAACCTATAAAATGATGTCTTATAAGAAAGTCGTTTAGCTGTTTTAGTATAAGTTGAATTTGTTATGTCGTGCGGAACGTGTAAGTATATGCTATCCTGAATCAATGGTCTAGAAAAGCATTAAATAGTGCTGCATAGGCTGTCAGAGCAAGAAGTAAAAAGACATGAAAGTATCATGCTTGAACCGTTTGTACATCCTGCAAAGATAACTATAATTTAGTAAGGAATTATTTTAGCCAATATCATTTGTTCTTGTTTTTTACTTTGTCCATTTTACTTTATGCTTATAAAGGAACCACCTTTTGAGTAAAGATAAAGCAATCAGGTGGAATGTAATCTAATGGCAACTGATTAAAGTAATTGACTGTCATTGCAAAGTAGTGATTATTAAAAATATCTGACCTCAATATTAATCACACTAACCAAGCCTTTGCTAAGCAAAACAATATTTTTTAAGTTTGGTGACTGATTTCGGTATATTACGTAAACTTTTGGGAACATTTCTTTATTTACGGCCCTTTTTTGCAAATGCTAATTGTTGATCTAACATCATGCATTCTTATCTTTTAATAATGTATATAAATAACAAGTGAGACAAAAGGATTATTGATAGTTTTGGTGAAAACCCTAACCTTTTGTTACAGTCTATTGGGAAAGTTCTTTCAACTTATATATTTTTTATTTATCCCTTTCGACTACCCACTTCCATGGAAGAATCAGTACCCAGGTAATACCAACATTAATATATTTCAGGGTAAATTATTGTAAGCGAGACTCTGGCGATCTCGATATCATTTATTCTTGTGAAATTACTTAGATTCTTTTCATTACATTAGATTTTAAACGGCAAATTTTGATATTTATTGGCTTTGTGGCTGTTGTCGTGATCATTTTTTTATATTTTGCTAATGCCTTTGTATCGTAAAAGAAAGCAAAGATGTTGATACGGAAATTATAAGCAGCGAACAAAACTGTTTCATGAAAATTTCATCGAACTGCCACGCTGTAAACAGCAGAATCCAAAATGACGAGTGTGTGTTTGTTTTGAAACTCAGCGCCTAGAAATGCTTGAAAAGCACACTGGTGCTCATATATTTATTGTGCTATTTAAAAATGAGTTGTACAAAGCTTTGATGACGTTAGAACAGTTAATTTAGAATTTAAATTAGATATCCGTTCCGTAATCGAGTTACAAGATTTGCACCATTTTATTAGAGATAACGTACTGTTCTGGGCATTGCTGGGCCATACTTCGGCAGTATATTGTACCTTTGGATTAGATCTGTCATCGAGTTTTCAAAATAAGGCACATGAATATGGTGAATGTTCTGTCTAATAAGATTGCTTAAAAAAGTTGTATGACACTTAGTTTAATATCATGTATTGTATGTATTTGATGTATTGAATTAGATTGGAGGCGAATCGTGTGAAAAGAACAAGTTGTAATAGTTTTATTGGTTTAATTGTTATCGAAGTTATTGAATACATTCATACAAGGTAAATACTTTTGTTAATATTGCTTACTGTAAATAATCTGTTAAAATGAACGATCCAGTATATGTATCTGCATGTGTTGTCATTTTTATAGTATGTGTACTAAAACGCTTTTCTTTTTACTGATTAGCACTGTATGTGTATACAAGACGTAGATCATGAAATCGTGGTATAATGCCTGAATAAATTTAACGGAACTGAGAAATAAACTTTCATTTAATGAATTGATTAAACTCGTTTTGTGCAATTTTAACATTATCAGTATAAGTTATTGTATTTGTTGTTGTTGTTGCTGGTGATATCTTGTGTTGTTGTTGTTGTTTAAATGTGTATGTCAGCTCAAAAATCGATTTTTATCATATTTTGATTCATATGTATGCTATAAATACAAAATCGTTCAAGGTGATCTTTATAACATTGTTGGTTTTCTTTTCAATGTTTCATCAATTTTGATGCACCTACATGTTTACATATTATTAATATGATTTTTAGTTTATCAAACATAAAAACTTACTGACTCCTGGTTGGTTGACATGTGTGTAGACCACTTACTTTGTTATGAGATGAACCTAAACGAGAAAGGCATTGTTATATGGGGTCAATGAGATAAACTCTAACATTGGAGATGTGGGCACATGTTTTCTTCTGTAAGTTTTGAACGTCGTATCTTTCAACAAGACTCATATAACAGGTGGCGTAGGCGGTTAAGGACTTTACAGCAAGACGTCCTAGGGTCATTTATTTTTATCTATCTATCTATCTATCTATCTATCTATCTATCTATCTATCTATCTATCTATCTATCTATCTATCTATCTATCTATCTATCTATCTATTTATCTATCTATCTATCTATCTATCTATCTATCTATCTATCTATCTATCTATCTATCTATTAATTTATTTACATTTCCATCGCCTTAATTTATCGCCAAATTAGTTTCTGTATGTTAAAACTACAATTAAAATTGTTATGGAGAAGATAAAGAAATGTGTGTGCCAGCATTATATCGGCTTCAATGTAGCCATTGATAAAAAAGTTATTTTTGTGTAAATTCAATGTGCGTGTGTGTGTGTGTGGGGGGGGGGGGGGTTCGGACTGGGCTTTCTGCGGGAAAGGGTCCCTGGTAATGACAGTTCACGGATTTTTTAAAAGGTTTCGCTATGCTTTTTATTTGACAAACTACCGCGTGCTTTGATTATATCAATGCAGCAGCCTACAGCAAAGTATATAGCGGACAAGAACAAACATCACAGTAGCATGAAATAACTAATATGGCAATAATAATGATAGCATTATACTATCTTCAATATAGTCATTGATAAAATAAGTGATTTTTGTGTGAATTCAATAGGTGTTGGGTTTTTGTTTGGCAGGGCCTTCTACAGGAAATGGTCTCTGGCAATAATAAAACAGCTCACGGCTTTTTGAAAAGGTTTGGCTGGTCTTTATTCAAACAAACTACCGCGTGCTTTGATTGTATGCTACAACAAAGTTTATAGCGGACATGAACAGACATAATAGTGGCAGGCAATAACGACTCCATCAATAACATTCATCCAAATTATTGTTTAATTATGGCATTGATAACGTATCAGCATATTGAGAGAATGGAATTTTAGAGACTAGAATTTTTGCGATGGGGTAGGTAACGAAGGTGGTAACTAATAATAAGAGTATATAAAAGTATTTATTTGCACAATAAGGGTTGCGTAAGCGTCCTTTTTGTGCTACATGATGCAACATCATCGCAGTATTTAAGTACTGTAAACCGTCCATTATAGTATGCTTCTGATATGTTTTAAAGTGGACATGAGGTATTTTGCGTGTCAGTTTATATATTGTATAAATATATCTTGTAATTGGTGCAAGCTAGCAGTGATTAAAATGACAAAAAAATGAACCTTAATTGGGTAAGCGTAACTATTGGGGTAAGTTTCAGAATAAGACACCAATGTAATCTGTATCAATCTAAGAAACGTGTTATGCTCTCGCGCATTAATTTCTGTTTGGCATCCTTTTAAGATGCTGCTGATAAGCGTTCGAAGTTTGAGCTGCGGACCTTGGATCCGTTCTTCTAGGAAAGTCTCTAAGAGTAACCTGGTGTGCGCACCGAGAGAGCAGATGACTGTTTTTGTCAAATGTACCAATCATGTTTGATGATATTAAAGTCTTGTGATCGATCAATCCAGTCCAAATGAAAGGTTGTTTAATTCCCCTTAGTGACAACGTGAGGTGTATGTTCAAGACTGTTAACAATTAAATCAAGGCATAAGGCACCAACGTCTTAGCAAACATAGGCATCCACAATGCCATATAACAGACCTATACTATTGTTTAACTTGTAACGCGTTTTAAATCATGTGATTAAGCAATGTGATTAAACCGTCTGGAGGCGGCTGGCTATAATACACTGACTTGATCAATCTTGGAACTAAATAGCAATTCGTGTTAGATCTTTAATTTGTGTACTGATCAGAGCATCCAATCTATTCGTGTATTAATCAACAAACTTCATTTTTCAATTTAAATAGATTAGACGATCACTTCTTTCAAACACCAGACAGCAGAAGACAACGATTTATAAAGTTGTATTTTAAACTTTTCTTTTTCTAGACCTTCTATGTTTTAAGGAAACAAACATACGCGGAGACTGCAGGAAAGGAACATCAAACGAACTGCTAAATGGTAGAGAATACGACATTTTCATAGGATGTGGTTAATTTACTTGCTCTCGCCAAACACAAGGCATGGTACTGAACCCAAAAGTGCCAGAAAAATATACTTTCTGTGTAAATACTCTTGTATAGATAAAGTGACAAAGATAATATGTTTATAGCACGTTGCTTTCGATTCAGTAATATAATATATATAATACAAGTATAAGGTTAGCTTCATGATTGGTCGAACAAGACGAATTTCGAAATTTGCTCAATGTACACCGTCAAGGCTTATAATGTACTAAAACTGCCTCTGCAGACAAACGCGTAATTAATTCAGAATATGTGCAGCCTATTTCATTACGGAAAACGTCAGCTGGTACAGTTGACTCCTTCTTCCACACCCTATTCTCGCATGTTTCTTTTCTGTAGGCTGAGCAATCACAAAATTGCAAAAGGTCAAATCACCTCTAACAGACTTATAACGGGATTTGTACTAAAATGAAAACGCATAAGGTTCAGCCTTTATGCCTCGACAGAAAAGCTGACACTCCTTTCAAGCTTAGCTTTCGCTTCCGCTTCTGTACAGACTACGCATTAGCCACAAAAAAATCATATGATCGAAAATTGCGATAATTGCCCATTGTAAAATCTCATAGGTTTACAGTGAGATAAGAAACCCACAGAAAAAAAGCAAATTTGTCAAATTTGCTGCGTTTTATTTATTTATCTTTTTTTTATTTATTTATGTATTTTTTCTTTCTTTCTTTCTTTCTTTCTTTCTTTCTTTCTTTCTTTCTTTCTTTCTTTTTTGTTTTATTTATTTATTTATTTATTTATTTATTTATTTATTTATTGTTGATGTTTAAGTCTGTATGGCTAGAAATATTCAATAATCTGCCATCTAAGAAACAAAACTATCAAATAGGTTCTTCACTTGTATTCAAATAAGCTATAAAAACAAAGAAATAAAAATTTTATTGAATAAAACACATTTCACCCAATTTGAGTCCGCAATTTTATTTACATTTGAGTATTTTAAGGAACTTTAAAGATTAAGACCTTATGACCTGCGTTCGAACCACTATTATTAAATAGTTTGTTCTTTTAGCATTAAAGAGTAGACCCACATCAGAACTAAAGGTAATAAAAAGGTAACAAAAGGCATTGCAATTTGCACGGTCATTTTGCCAATTTCTTTTCTCATAATTGAAGAGTACTATTTTCTAGCCACGCTTTTTATTGGGCCAAGAAATTACACATTGAATTATTCCACGGACAATATGAAGCAAAGTGGTATGTGTGAACGTGGGTTACCGACTATGCAATCATGAATACTTGCTGAAATTTCTGTGACATTAAAATTTTAAATAACCTTATAACCATACATGGACAGGCACATCATCACATGCATAACAGACCGCACAGAACGTGTGGCGTAAATAGAACACAATTAAGCCATTACTTTAATACCACTGACTGCCTCAAATAATTTATAGTTCATTTATTCAGATCTTCAAGAGCCATATTTGAAATTTAGCGTTTAGGAAAAGGTCATAACACATTTACATTGTCAATATGATAATAAACAAAGTACAAAGTCGCGTTTACATTTTGTCACTATAAGCTAATTCATGAACACTGTGACGTAGCAACCGCGAGTTCTTCTTCACGAGCAATAATGTCGTCATTTTTTTAGCTGATACTCAAATCATTAGACAGACACGCGCACCCGCACACACCTGCGCACCCATACACACCTGCACACACATACACACCCGTACACACCCTCGCACCCGCACACACCCGCGCACTCATACACACCCGCACACACATGTAAACACACATACATTGCAGGCAGATGCACGGTTCAAGTGTTTCGGTCTGTTATGGAATGTGATAATTCACTGTTGATAAGTAATATATATATATATAGACTTGTTAAATCGACAAACTGTCCAACATCGTTAGATATTGACGGATTTGGCCAATTAAATAAAACACGTCCACTTAAAGTCTATATGTGGTATGGGCCAATGGTAGAACATGCTTTGTTGTTACTGCTGTTGACTTTGTTGTGTCTGACCACTGAGCAATCATCCCAATCAACAGATTTATATCACAAACATTAAATGAAATAATAAACATATTCTGGACCTTGTTTGTGTCTATAAACAAACATCGATTCCTTCCAGTGTCAATTGTTTTCAGGCACATTTTAGTTCTAAGTCGTCTGTTACACGCTTTTTACGCATTGTAATATAACTCGTTCTGGCTTTGCGTATTCTGATAAACATTTTCTGGATCCGGTTCTGGGACGTGTTGAATACTTGCTAGAATCACGTCATGGCACAAGAGGTATTGACCCTGAAATATAGACATGTATACGATTGTTTGTTGTTGTTTTTCTGTCATAGCTGTTAACACAAACACTTAACAACCGGATTTCTTATGTACCTGAATTGAAAATAGACTTTGAACATAATAGTAGAATGGTCCATAAAGGAAAGCTGTATAATTTAAGACTTTTTTTATATTTACTTTTAAAACATATTTTAAGTTATAGCACATCAATGTTGAAGAAAATAGTTGGCAAAATGTATATAATGTATGTTTAATCCTATAAGTCAGAATATGTTTTTCTTGTGGAGTACGTCTAGCATTTTGTTTATTCTGGTAACTTCAATACTTGTATGGTGGACAAGTCCCTATGTTTACAGTATTTACCCCGACCGGGAAGGACATGATCTCACTTTTTGAGAACTACATGTCGTCAACTCTAACCGCTTTTCCTGTGCGAAGTTATTATATGCGTCGTGAAAATAAACATATTCAAACATAGGTCTATTACATACAAACGATGGAATGATGCTTTTTCTGCGGGCTTTGAACGATTTGACAGTCTCCACGAAACAGACATGACCGTCGTCGACATGTATTCGCTGTAGTTCGTTTAGCAGTGCACAAAACATTCCAGACTGTTGACTGCCATCTCTGAAAAGACCGAGGTGTTGCTTAGTTAGTAAAGTAACGGTTGTTTCAACATGTACATGTTCATACTTATTTATCGTAGTTCTCTAGTGAGTGTGCGCACGACAAAGATAATTTTGAAGATAAGGAAAATTATAACAAGTGAAACTTTTAACATCGCCTGTACACGTAAATTGTACTTGTTTTTAACTAACATGTGTTGTTTTATAATTGTTGTTTTTTGTGTTTTTTCTTTTGTTCATTTAAATATACACCACTAAGTTGCGATTATTATAATGTTTATATATTATTTATATATAATTTCCTAACTGCATATGAATATCTGGGAAAATTTACCGCCACACTGCAGGGCATTTAAGATATCTCTGCACATCATAATTATTCTCCTACTTCTTTGGAACACAAACCCATGCGGTAGGTACTGTGAAGTTGGTGGTGACAGTTAACTTTTGGCCATGACGATTTAGTTAATGTTGATATATTGACATAATGGCATATATATTATTAATAAAATACATATAGCAGCTTAAATATGTGTTTTTTGCCGATGTTTCTTTCTTCAAGAATGTTTTGTCTACGAGGAACCAAATTGCGTTTGAGATATTCTTTCTTCCTAGATGGTAAATTTGAAAACTTTTTAACAATTTTCTGATTTAAATTCAATTTAATAATCAATTGCTACCTGCAGAAAACGAGAAGCGGACTTCTTTCTGTTGGTGGGTGAATATTCAAGACTTTCCTCAGACCGTAAACCATCTCAAAAACGTTCTGATTTGTGGCTTCAGAGGAGGGCCAAAAGTTGCATTCTAACACTGTGAGTGTATGATGGTCAGCCTCCTGGAAGAGAAATAATGTACTTTTGACTATCTGGACGCTTTTTTGTAAATAATTGACTGTTTTAAAATTTCCAATGTCTTTTCTGCTCTCCGAAGGCATGCAAAGTCTTTCAATTAATCTAGTTGTATACTTCTAAAATGGCAGTTCAAATGTGAAATTTAAAATTCACTTATCCGTTTGTTGAGGGACCTTAATCTAACTATTAGAACTAGGTTCTTACCTTGTTTGTAGGAATTTGGTGTATAGTGACTGCAGAAAACTTAAGATTTTTCCAATTTTAAACTTTTGGAAACACTAGAGATTTGAAACATGATTGAGATTAAAATATTAATTGAAATTAGAATTAACTTAAAAAGCTTGAGTGCTTTTTTAACACACAAGCACATTAAAAATAATATTAATTATATTTCTTTATATAAAGTATATCAAAATACCTTCCCACAACGGAGATAATTAAAACATTTACTTCGTTTCAAAATATTAGAATAAGAGATTAAAAGTATAAAAACTGCACATTGAACATACAATATGGTTCATCATAATACATCAGAAATATATTTCCTTGCTGTATGTATTTACAAACGTGTCAATTAAGTTTACTTTTCAGTGTTCATTTCGTTAAGCAAAGACTTAACTCACTTGTATCTGTGAATAATAATAAGTTCGAGTTATGATTTCAGAACTGTTTTGGACACTATGGAGACTTGAAAAATAAAGAAATAATAGTTCACATCATAAAATAAATAAGTAATTATGTTTAATGTATCTATCTACATGGTCAAAAAATACTGAAATTGTTACAATATTTACGTACTTTATTCACATCAAAGCATTTTTCGGTCAAGATGTCACCAGGCTCTTCATTAACCATTGAGACCTCGATATGCTGAAACTTGCCGCATATATTTCCTCCAAACAAAGGTTTCTAAAATAAAGGTATGATTGGACGTGATATACAAGATATACAAATAAGCACAACATTATTGATATTTAAAATCTAATATATTCATCATGTGCAAAATGACAGTAAATATAACTAAAGATTGCACTAGCTTGTCTTCAAAATAAAAAAAAACAACATCACTATAAATCCGACTATTTTGTTATTTATTATAAACCGTGTGCGAATGTGCAAATTAAAATGAAAAAAAAAAATTAACAAATTAACAAAAAGATTAACATTTAAACAAGTCATTGGTGGTGATATTTAATCCATGTTTAGATACGTACAATTTGAAGTACATCATGCAAATTTTGCTTGAGACTGCAATAAAGCAACATTAGCTATAAAACTATTGTATTTACAATATATAACGTGTAAAGGATTAAAAGCCGAACCTTGGAATCTGGTATAACTACAGCGGTGTTAACATTGTGATCCAGAACATACGTCCATAACTCTAAGGGTTTTATCTTTTTTGGCATTCCGCAGATAATAAACGTCTCCTTGTCACAGTAGTTCTAGAAAAAAAGTTTTCTTCAACTGGCATTAAAACGTTGACATGCAGGGCACACAATTTATTGCATTTTGCATTGTGTTGAATATTCTTGGGGAACTTGTTTGACATGCGATATACTCACATCCTGTTTTCTTATTTGATATATATATCATGGTTACACATATTTATGCAACACCAATAAATTGATATGATTGAATGAAATGTTTTATTACCTGTAGATAGATCGGCTCAAACTCTTTGCAACTTTCACTTCTGTCATTACCTGGAAAATATTGATGACTTGGGAATTCCCATTATTTTATCATACAGGGTTTTTCAAAATATATGTAACACTTTCAAAGCAATGTTTTGTAAATTGAAAGAATCAAACTGAATTCATATCATACCTCAGACAATAAAGGTTTCTTATCACTTATCACTGGAAAAGTTAACGTCATGATGTCATTGATAACGTTTCAAACATTTTATGTTTTGCCAATATATCGATTTCCAGAGTACAGTGTCAGAAAATTTTAAAGTTGTTTTATAAAAGAAGAACAAGCAGTTTATTGTGATGAGAAATATGAGCAACCGTATCTAAAGGAAAAGACAATCAGCAAAATTCAAGTTTGTTCCACGGGGATCGGTACTTGATCATTGGCGGAATAACCAGAGATGGGCCCGGGCAGTGGGTCGCTCAGAAAATGTTATGGATATTCAAATCGGTACCAAAGAAACATATCAAAGTTCGATAAGAAGGATGTCGTCTGATTCAGCCAATGAATGTAATGTTTCAAGTGTTCCCAAAACATTACGGTATGGTCTGTATCTCACGCCATATTTTATTCCTACACTTCAACATTTGAAAGTAAGATATTGCAGAAATACTGGATTTTATGACACGGATGACGGATGTCATAAACATTAAATGGTTTAGTAAGGAATCTTACTTTTGCTTGGAACTTCAGTGAAATAAACAGAATATTCGCTTGTGGTCAACTTTAACACTAGACATTTTTGTTGATTTACCAATGATGGAAAAGTTACTGTGAAGGCAGATTTGAATGTGAATGGTGTAATTAGACCTTACTTATTTGAATACAGTAACGGTGATACTGCAACAGTGAACGGTATTAACAGCACTGAAGCAAACTTTTTGCCAACACTTCGACGAAGAGGTATTGAATTTGAAGAATGTGGTTCCAGCAGGATCCCACGAAGTTTTGGAATAATTTGGAACAAGGTTTGAATCAACAGTGATCTCGTTAAAGACAGAGATACCATGGCCAACTCTTTTGCCGGAGCTTTGCCCATTGGATTTTTTTCTGTGGGATTTCCTCAAAGACATTGAGTACAGAGTCCAGCCTAAGTATACGGAGGTTCTAACGGCATCAATTTCTTATGAATTGAAACTGATAACAACCTAAACCTATAGGACGGTGATATATAGGACGGTGATAACCAATTTGATGAAGAGATTGCATGTGGTGTGACGTTATAATGAACGTCAAAACACCTGCAGATGTAACAAGGTGTGTTTTAAATGTGCCGGCTGCCTTTTTGTCTTATAAAACATGCAGTAAACGTTATAACACTGTATATATATACCTATTACATGGTAAAAATTGTTTGTTTTTTCTTTATCTAGAATCAATTAAATAAAGTTTGAAAATATCATGTATATATGCAAACCCACATAAGCAAAACATAAGCATAATTCAGAAGTACATATCAACCATAGGAGTTTTCATATTTGTGTAGTATACTAAACGTGTCCAAGTTTGTCTTAAGTGATGACGGGTTTATTTTTTTACTTCTCAATTTGCGAAATACTTCGTATAAGTTTTTCTGTTGTGGATGTATTTTCATATACGATATTTAAAATATTATTATTTAAATTGTTAAGAGTTAATTTAAATAAACAATCACATCCAATAGTACTCGTTAACTATAATTGTCTGTTACAGTCTGCATTGGCCTTACTTTTAAAAATATCAGAATATTACTACATTGAGTATAATTGTATCAAATACCTACTAAAATCTAGCACAATAATGCCCCTCTTAAACCAAAAGAAGGAACTCGACAATCGGCCACTAAGGCGGAAATACCAGCATGATACTTATTCAAGCAACGTAACTCACCACTGAGATTTGCGTAAACGTTGTCTTGCTCCTGATCTGGGGTTTCGAAACTGCTTTCAATCAGCTACAAAATAAAAACAGAATATAACGTACATTTTTAACGTATTTTAGACTGGCGGCAAAAATACCAGACTTCTGATAAAATGTATTCTAAAGTCACTCATTTTTACGAACTGCAGCTCAATCATGGGGGTGGACGAGGCACTGCAACCGAAGATAGCTAAGCGAAGACAACTGCATTGGGATAAAAAGGCGGCTACGGTGGTCATTTTGTTAAAAAAATGATATATTTGGCAAGGTAAGTGCTTTTATACAATCTTTAATTTAAAGTTCACCTGTGCATTCTGTGACCAGATGCCAAAGGGTGCCCTCGACACTTTGTTTCAGAAACGCAGTAAACTGTATAAAATGCTAAAACCTAACATGGTAGTACTTAGCTGTCTGAAGATCAGCCTATAGGTACCATATTTTTGGCCTGTTTACATTACCTAAACTGTTTAAAACCTCCAATAACTTTTTTCTTAGCTGGCCTGTTTTTGTTAAACTTACTTCACAAAATAAGTATAGCGTCCGTTTGTTAAAACTGAGAATAAGTACAAAATTGGAACAATCTGACGGAGTTGGCTCTTCTATTTCTATCCGCTTTCCATTTTAATAGGAGCCTGGCTGATGCATGCAGCAATTAATATCTGTTCGTTATTAGGTTTTTGTTGCATGTCATTTGTTTACATCGTCATATTGATTGGTTTTCAAATCGATAAATGTATACATTTCTCTTGTTTTCCTGCTACGTTGTGCAGCGTAGTTGCATCGACACACATTTTCAGTATTGACAAAATGTAATAAAATAATATAAAAATAATATAAATACGATGTTTTATTAGTTTAGCAAACCGTTCAACTTTATGCGTTCTTTCTGTGTTGGAGATTATAAAACTTTTGAGATTGATTCAGAGACAATACTTTTTTCATCTGATTGGCTGGATTTAAATACAAAATATAATCTGACAATCTTTAACCCTGACCGACCCTCGCACGAACCTCAAATTGAATCTGCAGTCTAAGTTTCCCCTTTGTGTCGTCTGGCTGCGTCATGAAGTTGTAATAAGCCTCATACTGGTTAGACCAAATATAGTGAGTACCGAACAGGAATGCCTCGGCCACAGCCTCGTGAAGGTAGACGTACTGGTCCTGAAAGACAATATTCGAACTATTACATATTGTATAAGGAAAGCATTGATACAAAGCATCAAAGGGCGCCTGAATTATGTTTAAAACAATACAAATTATTATCTAGACGCACGTCAATGACGCACAACTAAGGAATAGAGAAGCTCAAGCTGATACTTTGATAAAAAAGTGAGCTGAAAATAAGTTAGAACAATTGGCATTTACATGTATACCCAAATGTTGGACTATAATTAATATTTCATTTAACTATATAATAACATATTTTTATGGAGACTGTTAAGGGAATATTGAACAAACGCCGTTCTGAAATTCACTGTACAGCACTGCTAACAGGTAAAATAAACTATTTAATAAGTAAATATGACAAAGTCATATGAGCATTGCAACGTAATTTTCGGACAGATTTGGGGCAAAGGTATTCACATGCAATCCAAATGTAAACGTAATTCACGAGGTTCTAGGATGCCAAAATTATGTATGTTATATATGTGGTACGAAGTTGAGGTGTTTTAAAGTGTTTAACACATTATTATAACCGCTGAGAACACATCGGCCATATGTGGCTAGTAACCATAAAGAGCCCGGAGCCAACAGCGATGAGAAATAATAAAGAACAAGTTTTATAATTGCTTATAATAAATAAAATATATCATTATATGTCCAACACAAACCTCTTGCTGATAGAGTTATCGGTCCTAAAATACACCACCAGAGTTATCATGCTGTTAATATGCTGGATAATTAAAGATGTTTTAATACTGAGCAATTACAAAATGCTGGTACCCATTGGATAATTTGTTATTATAAAATTGTTCAAGGGGGTAATGAATAATGATAAGTGATACATGCTATAAACAAGGCATGAAATAAATGAAAACGGACCGGTTCCAAAACCAGACCATTAAGTCGTAACAATCGTCAGGGACAAAAAGATATTTGACAAATTTATGCCAGTAAATAAACGAATCATAAATAGATTACACTTATTGTTCCAATCTTTGCTATTACCCTTATGTAGACGATTTTGTTCTATAAATATAAACTGCCATATCCCTTTTACTAGTTGATGAAAAATATCTGAGCAATCTGACACACATATTTAGTTTACACACAGTTTAAACAGGATATAAAGTACTGTTTATTGATTAACGTCGTAACAATCTCGTTGGCTAAAAACAAAAACAAACAACATTGTATCTTTGATAGATAACTTTTGCTTGGTCCGTTAATAAGTTTGATTATATTCTGATATAACCAACATACCTACACATTAATTTACATTGTGTCGACTGCAGCAAATAAAATCGAGGCGGACGACAACAGACATTGAGGCGGGAGTGAACAGACATCTAGCAGGAAGACAATATACATCAAGTCGAAGAGCAAAGACAATATAAATCGACGAAAAAGACAACAGACATCGAGGAGAAAGACAATATACAAATATCTGAGTAGACTTATCGACACACCACAGGTCAAAGAGAAAATAATATGTCTTTTGAAGGTTTATGACAGAATTGGCTTCAAACTCTTGTTAAAATGCTGAGAGGTCGGCGACTATAATTACTTTTAGGTTGGAATCAAGAATTGTACCAACTACATTCCAGCAGCTACAAAAATCCATAAGAACCAGAAAACCAACCAGAGTCTGCACCATGTTGATCCGCTGGTTGCGTAAGTCTTCAACTATCATCAGTGGATTTACAGAACCAGTCAGTTTCCCTTGGTAAATTAGATTGTCCATCGCAATGAAGGTTCCGGTCCTCCCGACGCCGGCGCTATATATGAATATACAGGTTAAATCATTCACTCATTTAGGGCACTTTTAGTACTACAACTTACATACAAACAAAAAGGGATTCAGTGTCAGAAACATATTTGCTTATAGACCCCAAACATTTTTAATCGTGTTGTGTTTTTATACAAAACTACCACAGACAGGATGAGGTTTCTAAAAGATGTCATGTATATGTACCAGCTGACGTAAGAAATATATATTCACTGTATAAAACACATGCCCCACCTTTGAACTAAAAATGCAATAGACAATCGTGGCCGATTCAACAGATTCATGGCATCTTTGAACTACAGACCTGCAATGGACAACGATGGGCGAGTCAGTCGTGGCGGCTGAATCCACTGCTCTCCAGAACTGGGCCAAACACCAAGCTGTGTCCGGAACATGTTTGTCCGGCCAAGACTTGAAATGGAACTGAGTCAAACGTTGACATTCTTCGTCTGACTAATGTAAGACACAACAAAGCAGGCTTTGTAAGACAGTGTTTTTAACAATGAAAATAACATTTTTTTGGCAAAATGACGTTATTAGTCTGTATTGCATTATTTATGAGGCATTATTTATATTTATAGGAATAATAACCTAGTATAGTTGTTGATTGAATAAACATAGATCTAAGTTCGGTGATATATCGTTGCAATAAACTTCATTATTTAATACCATGTACTTTATATATATATATATGTGTGTGTGTGTGTGTGTGTGTGTGTGTGTGTGTGTGTGTGTGTGTGTGTGTGTGTGTGTGTGTGTGTGTGTGTGTGTGTGTGTGTGTGTGTGTTTGTTTGGTAGCTTTACTTGTCTGATAATTAAGCCTACCTAATTATATTTCTTCTAAAAACGCTCACACTCAAATTTCCCGCAAATTGCCTTTTACAAAAAAAGAATATATATGACAAAGTCCTATCAGCATTTCAACATATATACACACAAATTAAAAGGCACAGGACCAAGGTATACACATGCAAGCCAAATGTAATGATAAGAACAAAACTGTGATTAGGCATTTAACAATAAAATGAGTTAAACACAAAAATTGCTCTATCAACATGTTTACAAACGTTCATGGGCTATTCGACGATAGCAGCGCCTGGGGACGTTTGAAAATATGTAGAGATATAGCAGTTGTTTGTGTTAAAGGCAAATGGTGAAAAAATTAGTATGAGCGTTTTTAGGAAAAAAATATAATCACTTTAGTTCCTTTTAACAATTAAATTTACCTAAAGCGACCAAATGCGATGTGTTGCTTACTATTAAACATTTCATTTTAAGCATCTAACCAAGACAATTGAACTGAAGCAGAACCATGCTGACTGCCTTTGTGATATTCAGACCGTCAAGTGGATCGAATCTTTAGTCTGCGCAGGTGTTCTAGGTGTTAAACTCAGATAAATGTCCAGGGTTGTCTTCTGGACACCGCAAACACATACAGGGCTGTTTTTTGTTTAGAACCTACTGCTGAAATTTCCAAATGGCGGACATCATAGTCTAAGTAGGTTTCTGTGCCAAGCAGTTTTACAGTTACATCTCCAAACGTCGTTTCGCCTTCCTCGGGCCAATATTGAATGCATTTAACCTGAAATTATACTATCGTCAGCATATCTATCACCATAATCGTTATCAAAGGTGTAAACTTGTTTATAAGATTGAATCCCCAAATTCGAATAGAATTGTATATCACTATCACGATCAATATAAAACAAATATTCATTTTAATGTATGTATTTATTTATTTATCTACTATCATATGGTATCCAGCAAAATCAATATCAGCGTCCTTCAAGCTGAATGTGGAATACTGCTTTAAAAAAGAAGAAACTTATTTTAAATTGTTCTTTCTTAAGTAGACTAGACTAGTGTCGCGGTACAAAGGAAATGCTGCTATATTAGTTTATGTATTTTTCAAAACTCTCTTCACTTGCGCATTATGCTCTTATGTAGACTGATCTAAATGGCATAAATGATTACGTTGCAATTAAATACCTTTTCCTCTACTTTCTCTATTCTTCCTACATCTTTCTATCTTCCCTCCATCTCCCTGTACTAACTCATTCTCTCTCTTTCTCTTGTATCTCTCTCTGTCTGTACTCCCCTTTCGGTATCATCACATTCCATATCATCCTTTGTCTCGCACATGTTGCATATGAACTTATATACTTTAGATTAATGTACTTCAACAAAACAGGTGGTTTGTATGAATTATAAAACTTGCCTTTCCAACCTCCATAACATTTGTAAGCATGACGACAATCTCTGCTCTCTGTTGCCAGATCATCAACCAGAAATCTTCCACCATGGATTTGATAGGACCTTACACACCCAAACAAAACTTCATATTACCAAAATTGAACAGTAAAGATAACAACTACAACCAGGCATATTGACTGAATACCCTTGAAGTGCCGAATTCTTTAAGCATTTAAGGAAGTGGTGGTAGAGAAAACCGACTATTTTATAAATTAGGTCAGCCTGCAATTTATCGGTCAATTCTTACATTATTCGCAAAATATTGCTAGATTTGACGTTAATCAATGTTCTGAATATCCAATACAATATGCTTAAGTTAAATGCAAACCGATATTTAAGGAAAGAAAGCGTTTACCTTGGGAAGCGATGAACTTCTTTGGTTGGTCATATCCCTGTAAAATGTGGGCATAGCATGAAATTGTACTTTATATGTGTTGATGATAAAATGCATTTTTAAAGCCAAATATAAGAACAAAACTAATGCCTGTCTACATTCAAAACAAATTCAATGCAGATATGCAGATAGAACATATTACTTTATTGATGTTATTAAATTGAGCACAGTATTATCTTTGCCAGGGACTGACCGGGAAGAGTTTACCGCATAAATTGTGTTAAGTGCTAAGGATAATAAAACGACTCATTGTAGATTGTTTTTTAACACTTTTCAATCACCCATGCACGCATAAACATAAAATAAT
Organism: Sinonovacula constricta; assembly: GCA_007844125.1. Taxonomy (NCBI): domain Eukaryota; kingdom Metazoa; phylum Mollusca; class Bivalvia; order Cardiida; family Solecurtidae; genus Sinonovacula; species Sinonovacula constricta. The sequence goes on from CM017558.1 coordinate 55,772,926, forward strand.
ATAGAAAGCTTCAATCAGAGTACGAATTAGTTCAATGCAGAATGACAATTTATGTATAAGTTTTAGTATTTTTAAGAAAACAAATATCGCTTACATCAATATATGAGGCGTTGATATAATCATGTCTCGGTCATCAGCACGTGCCAATATCACGCGGTTGAAATCATCTGGCAATTAGATTTTATTAATTTAAAATTACCGAGAATATACATTACTCAGTTCATGGGACATATGCCGAATAAACACAAAAAACACACAATTTTGAAATGGTTCATTACACAAACAAATAATTTCTTGAATGCAAGAATGGTTAAAATGGTAAAAATTACAGGAATGCAAATCTATATTTGAAAATATCACTCTGTATCACACGCGAACTAAAATTTTACTAAGCAATGGTACAGGTATATATGGTTCTATCCAGATATAAAAATAAAATTGTAATTGTAGTGACTTGCAAGTTGCAAGTTACTTTTATTATTAAGAGTGTTTTATGAATGGTAGCAACAAGGAACACCACATGGTCAAGTCACTGCCACATAGATAATTGAGACAAATAACGAACTGGAAACGACTTCCTCAAACCGCTAGTCATCGATCTCTAAATAAGCTGCAAAGTGAATAAGTATAAAATAAAATAAGTAACTGATATTGTTCATTTTGATCTGTGTAAGTCCGTAAACAATCAGGTCAGGCAACTGAATTTTAAAATAGCCCTGTGATTGAACTAAAATGGAAAAAATCGGATCCGGGTTGCATTTGTCGTATAAATGTCAGTACATATCGTGCAATATTCATAAAATAGTGTCTCCTCTTTATTTCATTTGTCACAGTGGCTGGTTGTTTAGTATATTGATTATCAATCGATCGTTTGCGGTCACAAACTCTGTGTTCAATTGACCTTTATGCAACGACTTCCAAGCAAGTTTCAAGAAACTGTTGCAAGGGATCGATTGCTAAAATGACATTTAAAAATGGTGGCTTACAATCGAGATGTCTTATAATACTGTCGTGGAAAAGATAAATCAACTTACACGCAAACATGTCCCGATACTTGTGTTTTGGTCGGTTTTCTGAAAGGCTGCCAACCTCGTGGGGATGCAGAAGGCCGTTTTTCAAACTCTGGAATAATTGTTGAAAGAAATGATAAAACAGAAAAAGCAGAAGTATTATGCCTTCACTGTATTGATGGTCAGGATTATAGCAATAAATTTACTACTTCTGCTGTTGCTGCTGAGGCTTATGAGGACTATCATAATAAGAGGAAAATAAATTATAAACTTACATCGAATTCTTTGTTGAACATTTCAGAAAAGTTCTCCTTCTTCGCATGAATGTAATCCCATAACTTAGAAATGCAGATGTCGGTGATCTGAGGAAGACTCTCTTTCTTCTGTGCTGGGGCTGATTGGTTTGCCATCATAGACGGCCCTGTGATGAAAGTCAATTTAGAGGTAAATCTTAACAGTGAATCTACATCTTTAAAAAGACACAAGTCTCTTATTTCCTAAATCAGTTATCGTTTTACAGACAAATAAGCTTGGAAAATCGAAACACCGACATCTACAAATATATATATCACACTGTCCCTAAAAATGCTGTCTTTAGACATTGTTATAGTAATTATACATTTGATGCTTGTATGACAACTTTCTCCGCTTTTATAGTTCAACTTGTTTTTCAAACCTCTGAAGCATTGTGTTGTGTCCATCGAAGCTGTTAGGCAGTGAGCGTGTGAAATTTCGTGAACACACAGCTACTGGGGGTTTCATTTAAGGTGAAGTGTGTCCAGTATAAAATGATGTTTTCCTTCAGTATAGCCTACACAACAGTGATATCGGGAAATGATGTTGAATGTTTATAACTTAAATACAACCAACTGAAAATGCTATCCAGGAGTTAATGATTAGGCATAATACGGTGTTATCTGGAATTTCTTCCAATGAGAGCTGTTTCGGCATGTTTTCAGACA
>CM017558.1:55777397-55878639 GCA_007844125.1 Sinonovacula constricta
CGCAAAAGAATTCGTTGATTCAATTTTCATTTCCTTAGTACATGTAATGTATTATTCGGCGAATTCATTAAAATAGAGAATCCGGAATGGGTTGCATAATCCACTACACCGCTTATCATAGTTACATTGAGATTAATTATTGTTTTGTTCCTATTAAAGAAAGATGGCGCTAATACAAAAAAATGTATGACGTGACAACATAATTATTAAAATTAAATACAAAAATCGAAAATGAAATGAAACATACCAGTTTTTCAGTTAGAACTCGGAGATCAAAGAAAATCGTTAATGGACTTCGGCGTAACATCTATACCAATCGTTATATGCTTTAAAATCTCTCATGCATGATCCCTATGTAGTACATTGATTTAAGAGACTTCGGTGCGTGTTATGTATGTTTCTGTTTCCTAAACCAAACGTTGATCGACAGTCCCGAAAGTCACAGGTTAACGGTCATGGATGAACTTTCAATGGCATTTAATAACGTTTTGGAAGTTTTGCAGTTTTCTCCGTTTTACTGATTTTACCTCCGTCGCAGGAGAAGCAAGACGGCAATAGCAATCAGTACAAGTAAGACGAGTACGGCCACGACAACCGCAGTAACAGCCGTGCTGTTGTCTGGACGTTGAAGTTTCCCTTTGCCTGCAATAGGAAGAGATTATTATTAAATAAAGTAGTCACTGAACGGCTCTTCTTAGCAACTCTAAGTAGTGACATTTGCTTAACGACTCTATTGCCCCTAACATTACTAAGCATGTGATTAAATAATGAACCCACAAACATAACAATGGCGGACTTACCAAGAAGCTGGACATTCAAGACTTATATACATGAAAACAGGGACATTTCGAAGGTTAATTGGTAAGCTTCTGTGTACTCTTTTCTAACAACTCCATACTGATTTTCCTTAACATCTTAAGGTCTCTAAAAAACACATGTATATGGTAAATGAAAACATTTGATTGTATGGAGCTGGAAGCATCACTACAGTTATGTCTGTATCAGCTAGTAAGCAGCAAATTGAGATGAAAATGGTGTCGAGACCATTAGAAAGCTTTGGGATTCTGTGTTTTATCCAGACAACTAGAAATATGCGCAAATGATCTTCTGTTTTCTTGATCGAGAATCTCAGAAAAAGTTAAAATGACGATAATTTGCTTTTTGATTGTATGATTGAGATAAAGAGAAAATAACAAAAACATCACAAAAGTATCTCTGCTAATGTTATCGGAAATGTCGTAAAAACACCCGTGTTTTTGTCCGTTAGCCGATCGTTCAATTATAAATCGCCACAAAGGCGCATCTGCTAATGTCATTCAGACAAGCAGATAAAAATGAAAACACCCCTGCTTATGCTTTTTCAACTATCAAAAGAAAACACCCGCTAAGGAGCCTGTGCATTTTTCATTAACATTTAAAATTCCTGCTAATGTTCCCTCTTTATGTCTTTAAGACAACCAAAAAGCAGAGGGACCGAATGTAACTCACAGGTTTGTCCGATGAATCCTTCCGCACAACCAGACATACACTCGCCGTTCGTTGAGTTGCAAGTCTCATTACTGTAACAGTGGCCACATTCGAGGCGGCAACGGATGCCATGATACCCGGCTGCACACTCTTCGTACAACAACAAAAAAAATGATATTTTATTCCTTAGAACATTTTTAAATGTTTTATGTAACATTTGATTTAATATCTGTTTTACCCATATTTAGTATTGTTAATTAACAATCCAATACAGGCAAACGAGTCGAGATAGATTTTTAAATTAATACTAACAAACTCTCGCAGTAACACTACCCATACTGGAATAAAGGTTGTTGTAAATTTATTTTAAAACTTGAAAGCACCAGTTTTACTGCTTGTCTGACTTAACAAAGCTTTTGCTTACTCTCTAATTAACAACAAGATGTTTTCGGCCTATTTATTTGTCTTATCATTGCAATAGCTCTTAACGTACTCATGGTGAATTTAGCCAAATATAGCTGAATTTAAACTGTTTGTATAAGCCTGATTATGTTGTGTAAGCACTGAAGTGGATAACAATGGCAAAGGTACCTTCATCACAGCGAGGGCCTGTGTATCCTGCAAAGCAATCTCCAGGACAGTTTCCTGTTGAAACATTGCATACGGCGTTGTCCATACATTTGGCACAAGGTACTGTACATCCCGGACCATAGAAACCTGCATTGCACACTGAAAAGGGAAACATTCGAAGTTTTTGAGAAACTACGTGATTCTGACATATGTTAAACTAATACAATATTTTCAAACTTTCAAATACATTATCACATTTTTTGTTACATTATGTTTTATAGCGTTTAAGTTTGTTAACGGTTCGAAAATGATAACGATGTTTCACAATCCTCCTCAATAAACACCTAAGGGTGACATTGTCAAACATTTGTAACACATTGCGAAGCATTGTTTGTTCTTTTAACAACATTCAAGCGAGATATTAAGTGTCAATTCTATTCAATTCGTCTTCACAATAAAGGTTGTTATGCAACACCATGACGTCTGAATTGGTAAAACAACAAATAAAATATGAATTTATTACTGTTTACATCATTTTTTTTTAAATATGAATAAAAAGTTTAGTGTGACTGAAAATTTAATTAGATAATTAGGACGATAATTATGGTGTAAATATTCTCAAAAGAGGTCATCTTTGCGACTATAAATATATGTTTCAATGGGTTTCCAAGCATGTCTGGAAATCGACCAACATTTGACCTTAAGACCTCGCTGACACTTCATTCTTTGTAAGTTAATGTACACAGCAAGAATGGATTATAACAACACTAGCAATTCTTCCTTCTGAGATAGTAGCATTCTTGAAGCTGGTAACATTCTTGATCCAACTTGATGTTACTGTCTGGAAACGTATGCTGGTAACATTTTAATCCAACTTGATCTTACTGCCTGGAAACGTATGCTGGTAACATTTTTGATCCAACTTGATGTTACAGACTGGAAAAGTATGCTAGTAACATTCTTGATCCAACTTGATGTTACTGCCTGGAAAACGTATGCTAGTAACATTCTTGATCCAACTTGATCTTACTGCCTTAAAACGTATGCTGGTAAAATTCTTGATCCAACTTGATGTTACTTCCTGGAAAAGTATGCTGGTAACATTCCTGACCCAACTCAATGTTACTGTCTGTCTTAATCCAACTTGATCTTACTGCCTTAAAACGTATGGTGGTAACATTCATGATCCAACTTGATCTTACTGCCTGGAAAAAGTATGCTGGTAATATTCTTGATCCAACTTGATTTTACTGCCTGGAAAAAGTATGCTGGTAACATTCTTGATCCAACTTGATGTTACTGCCTTGAAAAAGTATGCTGGTTACATTCTTTATCCAACTTGATGTTACTGTTACTGTTTTGAAAAAGTTTGCTAAAACTGCAATAAGTGGTGTGATCGATGTTGGTGACATTTTATATACATTGTAACTGCTATGCGTCCTGTCCGCAAAGTCATACTTGCGCAAACTCTCAAAACTTCCTTAAATAAAGTCCTTGCCATGACATGTTATAATAAATTCGACGTTGGTCGACGTTAATGGCTCCGATTACAGCGTGTCACACTGTGGATTGTTAATGAATTAACAAAGAAAAATATTTGTTCAATGAAAAATAAATACTAAAAATCGTTCAATATGTGTTCAAGAAAAAAATCAATAATTTTCAATATTTGTTCTGTAAAAAGCGAATGGCAACAATTTCCTCTTTTTGTAAGTAAAGGGACTTTACTCTACCTATTTAAAAAGCTACCGTACCTCTCTTGTGGGTTGGTATTTGGTATATAGTTACTGCATAAAACTTAAGATTTCTCCACTTTTTAAAGTTTTGAAAAACTCTTTAGATTGAATCATGCGCATAAAATGGAATTTTATTGATTGAGATAAGAATATATTAAAAAGGCTGGGCTCTTTCATTTAAAAATTAAAAATAAAATGTTTTATATTTCTTATATAAAGTATATGAAAATACCTTCCCACAAAGGAGATACCTATGTGATTGGATTCCTGGATAAAAGATTTTTCTGCACGCGTCACTTCAATTTTGTCACAATTAGTTCTGCATAGAAATCGGAACAGAAACAGGGTAACTGCTGATGGTTCTGAACAAGTAGCGTAGCAGTCGTCTAAGATAGCTCAATTGTTGGAGCATCACACTCCTGCACTGGAGGTTGTGGGTAACTGTATATTTCCAGATCGGGTCAATTCAATCGGAGTGAAGGAAATATTTTATCACCTGAGTTGTCTGCCAAAATAGCTTAGTATGTTGAGCACCTGACATCAAAGCATCTTTGTTGGAGTGTACGAGCCAATGCAATTCATACAACCGTAATCGTGTCATTTCACAATTTATTTTTGTTTTATGCATTTTAAGAAACAATACTCACCTCATAAATACATTTTTAGAATACACTTTTATTATATGAGCAGCAAGATGTGCGGAAGTTTTGTCAACCTTGCCAATTTTGCGCAATCCATTCCAGATACGATACGAAAAAGAGATAGTAAAACAAATGATAGTACCGATTAATGGAGCTCAGACTGTTTTGTATTCTAATTTGCACAGAATCAAGCAAAGTGTTTTGAAAGTAGTAAATTTTCGACAAAAATACTAAAATGCATAAACTTGTCGTGAACGTAAATCGTAATTTAAACTTCCTTTATGGAGTTTAATTTTATTATAGCCATTTAAAGGCTGAAACGGCGCTTTCTTACCATTGGAACACTGGTCCCCTTGATATCCAGGTGCACACCCGTCTGAACAATTGCCAGTGAAGATGTCACATGCGGAATTGTTTCGACATTTCCCGCATGTAGATTTGCAGTCAGGACCAAATGAACCAGGTTCACATGCTATAATATATAAGTCAATGACGAATGTGAAAATACTGAATGCAAATGCTCCACAAGATGTTTGAAACGAACTAATTGCGTCATTTGTACATTTCCAAAAATCAGATACAAATAGAATAAGTTTCAGCAGAATTATCACGAAAATAAGAAAATACTTGGAGGTTTAATTGTAAATGTGAAAAAGCAAGAATACTGGTAATGATTGCTATAGTACGACTGAATTCAATGTGATGTACCGCTTATAAAGCTGAAAAAATATCCTTTATTGTACGAAGCGATAATTTTTAATTTACAAAGTATAAAATGAAATTAAATATACTGATCAATCCTTGTACACTTATAAATACGCACTTGAATTGCACATATTCCCGTGATATCCAGCAGCACAAGATTTACAGATGCCTGTCACATGATTACAAGTGATATTGTTATAGCAACTGCCACATGTCATCGTACAGTTCTCTCCATACGACATATTAGGACAAGCTGAAATAGTTTATTCGTATAATGTGGATCATATGGATTAGTTCTGCAAATGATATATACCATGATAATAGCTTCAAGAATGTAACAACGCATACACATATAAACTACTTTGCGAAAGAATAATAATAAACACTTCACCAACAGAAATGCTCTGAGCTAATAGCTAAATATTTATTCCCTAGGATACATGTCGGTAAACGAACGTTGGTTTATTAGAAGTTTTATTATAAAGTTAGGACGTATGGAACTGTGCCTTTGAATAGAATTGTATTAACTTTGGACCGTCAAGAATGTACCAGACATCATCTTGAACAGTTTGAAATACCATTATGGTTATGTATGTAAAATCACTGATTATGAATTGATCGTACATGCTAAAAGAACGTATTCGTATTTAAATAGATATAATGACTTTTGGTCTTGATAGTTAGTCATCTGTACATTGGCTGCGTCATACATTAATCAATGATTAATACATTAATCATTGACTAAATCTATTAATTTGCACGTTTTGTATAACTAGCAATGCTATTCATTTGAGCTAAACTCTAACGATTTTTATCCTGAAATGCCGTATACAGCTTTAAGGCCCAGAAGAAGATACAGCATTTCTCATTTATATTCCATGGGGTTTATTGTTTATCTTATTTGTATTTATTAAAGAACTCCTTTGTATGACAACGTACTAGTTATTAAATCGCGTTCAATATTGTTATATTTAAATACGCAAATACTTGGGTCTAATTAATACACATTCAAAAGGGTATTTACTTTGATTGCAAAAGTTTCCAGAGTATCCAGGTGCGCACCATCTACACTGGCCGTTTGTTTGGTTGCATTGTTCGCTGTTGTAGCAATGGCCACACGTGAGTAAACAATCCTTTCCATATGTATTGTTGCCACATTCTGTTAAATAACAAACCATTGTATACAAAACAAGGTGTCGCAAACAATTAACTGAAATAACATTTTATTTACACCCCCTCCCCCTTCCCTCGACCAAGTAAAAGAGTAGAGTTATGAAAACACATACATGTAAACTTAAAAACAAGCATTTAAAGTAAATTGTGTCTGTTGACTGCTCAGGTCGAAGTTAGGGTCCCTTTCTTATATATAGTATCTACTGCGATAAAGTTGATTGGATCTTGATTCATACCACTACCACCCGCCCCCTCAACAAAATTTTCTGGATCCACTATGTCATACATTACTGTGACAAAAAGATTGTTATGACCAGGAGCAAGTTAACTGAACGATTATCAAAAAAGAATATTGGGCAATTATCACATTAATAACCCATATCGTACATGGAAAACTGGTGTTTTAATGCATCAGCATTAGTTATAAATATGAAAGTAAATCTTACGAAGGATTTATTCATTGTTTGTTAGTTATAATGCATACACATTCAAGACGGGAAGTGATGTTGAATAAATTGACTTAAACAGAAGTAAAAAATCAAATTTGCCAAACTGAAGTTTTATTATGTTATAACAATATATAAATGTATGCGCCATATCGATCACTTCGCGTTGCACGATTAGTTGAGCATATCATTAATTAGAGAGGCTAGTGAAAAAATCCAAGAAACAAACCGATACTTGCCCATGTTACATTTGTCACCATGGTAACCTGGCAGACATCCACCTGGAGGACACTGTCCGGAAGTAGGGTCACAAGTGTTGTTATAACATTTGCACATACCACTGCAGTTGACACCAAATGTTCCTTCATTGCATACTTAAAGCAAACGTAAGAACATGTTTGTTGGATTGTTTTTAAACATACAAGAAAAAGAAAACAAGACCAAGTCATGCGAGTATATCGCAACATATATTTATATTTAAAATGATCAGGACAAAGGTAACCCGGATTTTAGAGCTCTAACCTCACAATTTCAAAAGCAAACAGTGAATAGAAAACAGACATGTTTGAAGAAAAACTGTCTAAAAATGAAATATTTCTTAGAGCTAAATTAAATTATGACATCATTAGAAAAATTGTCCATAATGTATTTGGGCAAGGGGATAAGTATTATTTTATAGGAACAACTACGTCTGTACATTCTTGTTTGTAACAGAAATATAATGTTTCAATCAAGGACCAAATGGCCAGATCTCATGCATGCGAAAATTTTTACGACCACCACACTTCACAGCTAACACAGTTTAATTATGAATAAGAAAACATGACAAAGTCCTATAGGTATTGCAACTTATATTAAAATTTGAATTCATTCTAAATATTTCTGTCCGAGTATTGTGTACTGTTAAAACATAAATAATAGGTCAACACGTGTAACTCTTGAATTATATATATATTCGAACAAGAATATAAAAAAAATATTTGCCATGGTCAAGTTTTGTCTAGAACGTGTATGTTACACGTGCTCGCTTTAAGTACTTTCAAAACAAAACTAAATACCCTGATTTGGGTCGTGCATTATTCTTATACGGATTACATGTTTCGTCCTACTGACTGGACTACGATGTTCATAACATTTATTTGTATCCTAATACTTAAGATTTCGCCTTGATCACTACCAATACACATAGACCAAGTGCACTCTTTTGTACCCAGATTTGCCCATTTTAACTAAAATACAAGTTGCATACCGCTTACCTTCGTTACATCTTTGTCCCTCCCACCCCGGTGTACATCAAGTTGCATACCGCTTACCTTTGTCACATCGTTGTCCCTTCCCCCCCAGTGTACGTCAAGTTGCATACCGCTTACATTCGTCACATCGTTGACCCTTCCACCCAAGTGTACATCAAGTTGCATACCTCTTACCTTCGTCACATCTTTGTCCCTCCAACCTCGGTGTACATCAAGTTGCATACCACTTATCTTAGTCAGATCTTAGCCCCTTCCGCACCAGTTTACATCAAGTTGCATACCTCTTACCTTCGTCACATCTTTGTCCCTTCCACCCCGGTGCACATCAAGTTGCATACCTCTTACCTTCGTCACATCTTTGTCCCTCCCACCTCGGTGTACATCAAGTTACATACCACTAATCTTCGTCAGATCTTAGCCCATTCCGCACCAGTTTACATCAAGTTGCATACCGCTTAGCTTTGTCGCATCTTTGTCCCTTCCACCCGGTGTACATCAAGTTGCATACCGCTTACCTTCGTCACATCTTTGTCCCTTCCACCCCAGTGTACATCAAGTTGCATACCGCTTATCTTTGTCATATCTATGTCGCTTCAATCCTGGATTGCATAAAATTGCATACATCTTACCTTGGTCACATCTTTGTATCTTCCAGTCCGGTTTACATCAAATTGCATAAAGCTTGCCTTTGTCACATCTTTGTCTCTTCTAGTCCGGTTAACATAAAGTTGCATACCACTTACTTTGATCACACCTTTGCCCTTGCCACCCCGGTGTACAACCACCTGGACATAATCCAGAAGCCTTGTTACACGGGGCTCCATGACAGTGACACTGCGCACAGTCGGGCTCGAAATGGTAGTTGTCACAGGCTGTGCAAAGAAATTTTACTCTAATAAATTGACCTTTTTAATCTAATGACTATAACAATACAGCTAGTCTTGCATAAACTTGATAAAATTAATGATAACGTTGTGGTGTCTTATTGGTTTGATTCAAACCATGTCCATATTGAAGTTCCATACTTATGGCAATGTCTTGGATAATAAGAAACACGTCAATGTGTTCTATAATATCGCAGAATCTCTGTTCAGGTCTGAATAATAGATGGCCTTATTTTGATAATAATGCTCATGTTTATAATACTCGTAGAGTAGGAACGGATCCAGAAAATATGGCGGGTGGTGGTATGACTCAAGATCCATTTAACGTCATCGAAGTAGATAGTAGATATACATAGGGTAAGGGACCCTAACTTCGACTTAAAGAGTCAAAAGACAAACTTTATTTTAAAAGCTCCGGTTTTTTAACATGTATGTGTTTTCACACAACTCTGCACTTTTAACTGGTTGGAAAGGAAGGTTGCCCCCCCCCCCCCCCTGAACCCCCATCCTCCCTAGATCCATCTCTGTCGTATAGTGTTTAAATATCAACTGCTTAATCAAATTGTAAATGACATCATTTATATAGCTTACCACCTTAGTTTGCTTTATAATAAGAACAAGGAAACTGAGAAGTCATCTTCTTAACCTTGAGTTAAATGGGTTTTCGCAGAGGACGTTCGCTATTTATCAAGAATGATGTTACTAGTATAAAAACACGTGTTTGCAGTTTCCAAATGTTTTAAGGGCACCCATGGCGTAGTGGTGGAGTCGCCGATTTGTAACTCCTCTAACTGCGTAGCCTCTCACCGCGTGGGTTCGTGTCCCGATCAAGGCAATGGACTTAATGAGAGGAGATCTTCCAGCTGACTTGCGGTGCGGCGGTGGTTCTACTCAGACATGTGTCTGGGTTTTCCTCCACCAAAAAGCTGGAAGTTGCTATAATGATCATAAATAGTCGCTGCAATGTATTTCAAAAAACATAACAAAACAAAAATGTTTTGGGTCTATATTTTTAAGTGATGCAGATATTGCCGAATAAAAAATTCACCCATTTATTTTGCTTCTTTATGGTGTTGTTCTTGTAGTTATTGTTCTCGATGTTGTTTATGTTTATTTCTGCGATTTTACTTCTCTTATGAATCATCGGTATTCCTCTTCATAATCGGTGTTCGGAAAACAAAGACGACCGGGTGAGGCTTTTAAAGGATAGACCATACCTTCCCTCTCTCGACCAATCATATTGCTTGATTTCCCCAGTATATATCCCAGACACTGTCCAGATAAACCGTATAACCGCTGCTATATTTACACACGAATTGCACGTGAAGTACCTGGTTTTGTCAAGCAAAAGTAGGAATAGTAGGCAAGGCACACGACTTCTTGAAACACTTTTAACACTGTAGCAACGATTTTTTGCAATAATCGCAGGATTTGCAATAAATATTGCAAATGCTGCGATTATTGCAAAAGCTGTTGGCGTTGTTTGCAATAAAACAATAAACTTATGAAAGAAGTCTATAATCTATACCAGTGTATATACATAGGTGTGTCATTTATAAAAACTTGTTAAAACTTAACCTTATGTGAGCTAACAGGCACATTTTGTCCAAACATAGAATTTTTTAATTTAAAAAACAAATATGTTTTGCTGGATATAGCCAGAAACACTTGTATCGCCGAAAACGGTCAAAAAACTATTGTACATTATCTTTTCTAGTATAAAATGAGAATTTCCATGGTAGAAAAGGGTTGTGAAGAAGTCTTGAGGCAAATCGACTCTCAACAGCTTTTGCAATAATTTCATTGCAAATGCTGGGATTATTGCAAAAGCTTGCGACAAGGCCAACAGCATTTGCAATAACAGGGTTTGTAATAAAATATCAAACTTTCAAAAAAGGTCTATTATCTCTACCATTGTAATCAAGTGAAATGAAAGCTTGTTAAAACTTTACTTTTGATAAGGTTGAATAAGAATATATGACAAAGAAGACATATTTCGCATTAAAAATCGTATATTTTTTAACCTTTAAAAACATATTTTCTTATTTTTATCGCACAAACAAAACCAGAAGGCATTATATAATTACTTATTTTGTGAAAAAAATGTTTCTCTTAAAATTCAGTTTTAACCAAAGTCATTGTGAAAACAATTTCTTGGAACATTATTCACCTAAAATACCCCCAAATGATAATTTACCTATGACTCCACTATTGAGGCAGTCTGGATGTGGATCCAATCATAACAGCTTTTGAGTTTTAAAAGTTCAAATATATTTCTACATTTATCGACATAGACCACAAGAAACAATACTTACATGTTTTGTATAGGTTAGTGTTTTTTTAGAAAAAAAAGACTGGAATTAATTACTGTCCCATTTCATATTTAAAATAATGTTACTGCAAATGTTGTTGAAGTTGTCGCTACTTTTTTAAATAAACACAGCATTTGTAACAGAATTATTTGCTTCGCATCCAGATTTCTGCATTACAAAATTGCACTAAGAACTGTAATTTGGTGGTATTTGTGGTATTTCAAGTGAATATTGCCAAAAGAAACTACTTCACCATGAATTTGGGTCAAATCACAATTGTTTGAACACCCACTTTTTCTTATGTCTTTATGTTTATCAAAAGTTAGCTTTTAACATTTTTATTACGCATCTATATAAGTACTCTCGTATAAATTATAGACATACATTTCAAGTTTGATATGTTATTGCAAAACCTGTTCTTGCACATGATGTTCGTGTTGTCGCCATCTTTTGCAATAATCGAAGGATTTGCAATTAAAACTTGTTTTCCCAAAAAGACAGTGCATAATAGTTTTCCGACCTTTTTAAGAGATAAAAGTGTGTTTCTGGCTATTTTCAGAAAAAAATGTTGTTTTTTTTTTCAATTTGAAAAGAAAATTCGGACTATATATGTCTTTAACCTCATAAAACTTAAGTTTAAACTATTACGCATCTTTATAAGTTCATTGGTATAGATTATAAACATACATTTCAAGATTAAATTTTTATTGCAAACCCTGTTATTGCAAACGCTGTTGGCGTCGTCGCCAGCTTTTGCAATAATCGCAGCATTTACAATATTTATTGCATTTGAAAAGACATTCGTTTTCCTTAACCACCGTAAACCGCAAGAGACGCCTTGTTATGATCTTTCACATAATACTTAAAAATAATAACATGCTGAAAACGGTTTGTTAATTTTAAGATGAAGTTTAGTTATTGATTTCTTGCTTAAAAATATTTGCTTTGTTAATTTGTTGTTTAAGCTGATTTATTTTGTTTTGTGATGTGATGCTTATAAAAGTCATGGGGATATTAGTGAGGATGGTGGTGATGGTAGTAGTTGAAGAGGTGTTATTGGAGATGTTGGTAGTGAGATATTGATGGTGGTGTGATTTATTTTGATGGCTGTTATGATGATGTAGATTTGGTGGTCGTGGTGGGGGTAATGGTGATGTTATCGGTAATAATGGTGGTAGTAACGTTTCTTGTAATAATGATATTGGTGATGATCGGGGTAGTGGTAACGATGGTTGTTGCAGACGAGGTAACATTGTACGGAATAAACTCACGTGCACATCGTGCCTATTGTCCATACAAAGAAATCGCGTAATCTGATTGGACGAGGGATGGAAAGCATGGTCAAAGTTGGTTATAAAACTCGTGCAGTGGTATGTCAGATATATACCACTGCACTCATAAAATAACCCATACTTAATCCTCAGACCGGACTGCTATGCTGAAATTAGCACGGCTGTCTCTAAAGCAAGTGTACATTTAGGAGATTATCATTGTCTATATCTAGTATACGTCAATATCGGTACATAATCGAAATGATGTTAATGTACAACAAGTTAAACCGGTTTTTAGCTTTTAATCGTAATAAGAATTATGCTTACCCATTTATCGAAAAAAAATAATACTATCAGCAAAACTCTTTAATATTTTCAATATCAGAGGTCCCCGTTCATTGATAACAGGCAATGAGAGTTTTAGAGTATACCATGTTGATAGTTGACTGCATTAAGAAATAACGAAAGAAAGATGGGGAAGAAACTCTGCTTTGGAGGACATAAACATGCAGACCAATTTCTGGTTCGAGGCTTTGCATCATTTGTGTTTTTTCTTAAGCTGACATTTTATGGATATACATGTTAGCAGTGTTAATGATAAAACGACAAACGAGTATAATTTTGTAATTATAAATTTGTAGACTTTAATTAATTTGTTATGCCCTTACTATTGAAAACGAAATAATATTCGTGTGCACGAAAATGAAAAGTAGCGGCCAACATAATCATGCTTATGAAAAGTATCAAAACTTAATGAATAAATACATGTTTTGGTTTCGAAGTTTAAAAGCGTGATTTAAATTTCGATATCCTACTTCTTTGCTATTTTTTCTGTAAATATCTCTTGCATGTCATTACCTGCAGACTGTGCTACTCGTTGTTGATTTGTTTACGCAACCCTCTTGCAATAATTGTGATAAACATGACAAGGAAAGCATTCTCGAATTCGAATTGTTTTTTTTTATATTTGTTTAAATCGCGTTCGGCTGTCAAGCTTGCCATTCCGTAATGTTTCAAGGATGTATTCCCTATTTTCGAAGGAAAGAAATGTTTTAGTTATCTCCCTTGTGGGAAGGTATTTCCATATACTTATAAAAGAAATATAATACATTTTATTTTTAATTTGTATATCTTTAGAAAAAGGCTCAACCTTTTTTTTTTCTCTTAACCAATAAATACATTTCCTGCGCACGCTTTAGTCTTCAGTGTTTGTCAAAAGTTGCAAACTGGAAAAATCTTAAGTTTTCTGCAGTAACTATATACCAAATACCTACCCACATGGGAGGTGAGCGTGTATTTTTTATTTATCTTTTTAAAGTAAAGTCCCTTTACATGCGAAAAGAGGGAATAACTTTGTCGATAGTAGTGTACACGTTTCTACCAGTCGATACATGCCATTGGGTGTACACACAGTTGGTAGATTTTGGGGCGGTTTTGCTTGCGAAACCGTCCAGAGTTATGCGAGCTGGATTTCATAAACACAAAGGTTGGAACCTGCATGACATTGACTACTCGCGGTCAGACATTCACGCCTATTATGAAGTAGTGTGTGGACAGAACAAATATGTATGTCTAGGGAGACTAGACACAAAGCTGCATACGAATATCACTCGTTGACTTGAGGGAAGGGTCGAAATGGGGAGCGAACTTCTAATAGAATGAGTGTTTCGCCGACTTTGCATCATAAATAAGATATTTGCGATATCCCACGCGGAGCCTTCTGTGGCTCTGAACCAGGGTATGTAATAACAGGTCAATCGTATTATCTCAGTATCGCAGTCTAAACCTGCAACATACTTTCGGAGAAAATCGACACACGCGGCTTTTTTAGTTTCAGAGGTAGTAGTTAATTTCAAACTTTCAAATCCGGTAGCATGTATGAGCATTTATTTTAGACTAAAGTTGAAATGCTAAATCATATAGAAATAATTGACTGTTTTCTTAAATGGCTTCTTTCGGATGTTAGTGACTTTGGTGTAACTGTTGTACCAATTTATTACCATTATTTTAGAAAAAAGGGGTTTATTTGCAGTTGAATACCTGCCTGCTTTCAATCTTCCATTGCGTTGTACGTTTGATTTACTACGGAATAATTTTGACACTGGTTTGCACATCTGTAATCGCGTACGGAGTGAAACTTACACCGCCCAAACAGCGCTTCTGAGCGCTGTGATTTACTTTGTTGCATTTTTTCTCAGAAGTGCCCTGTTACTGTCATACTGTTTTGAACAAGTTGAATGAACGACTGGCAGTAGGTGTTTCACGCCTGTGTAGGAATCAAGGGAAAACATTACCGGTTTTATCGCGAAATAACATACATTTACATTGGCGTAATGGTCAATAAGGTTGTATATCAACATGGAGTCTCTCTGGTGTCAAGCACAGATAGAAAACAACAAACCTCGTGTACCGGCCAGTTCATACATGCCCGAAAGTTGCAGGGTGTTTGCACTGAACTGCTGTCATGTTGACAACATTTAAAGAGGAAAGTTAACAAAAGAACTTTCACTTAGTTATTTTCTTCAGCCGTTTGATTGTACAATATGTACTCGTGATTTGTTTTAGTTAAATACACTTTTCTGATCAATTTGCGAATGTACATGTAACCATTAAATGCACTGTTGTAATGTGTCAACCTTAAATTGACAATCATGCATATTCGCGGGTTTACGTAAAGGGCTTACGGTTTACAAACTATTCGCGGAAACTATTTAAGTCCCGGATTTACATGCGTTTGTTAATATAAGATCTAAAATCGCATTGGACTGTAGGCAACATTGTCGAAAATGAGTGGCAATCCAATGTTGTTATGCTATACAACTTACGCATAAATACTTGCACCTCACACACTACCATCAAAACGTCTTTATTTTGGTTTCGTGGTCTATGAAGTGCAAGAGCGACATATCTGATCGGAGTGTCCCCAAAGAGAACGTCTGTGACGCCTTGATTGGCCTTGTACTCCTGAGACGTAACATTGTTGAGGTACACGTACGACGAGTTGGAATTGTTGTATGGAGTGGTCTCTGATACAAACATCTTGAAGCCGTAAAGTTGTTCGTACGCTGTAAATGTCGACATTATCATTAGCTTCTATATCGTGTTTGCAAACTGTTAAGAAACTGTTACAAAGACAATATCAACACATGTCCTTTCTTTCTTCAAAAGATCTTATTTGGTAATACTGTTCTTTACATACTGTCTGATTTTGCTTTCAATTTTATTTTAGTATGGAATTAGCAAAATGAAGCATGATAGTCCCTCTCTACAAACCAACCTTCGTCCTTTCTTCCAAACACCTTCACTTTCCCCACCCGGACTGCCTCACCCAAGTCAATCTCCCACCAGGGTCCCTTGTTCGGGTATTCGTACCCGGCACCTGCACAGCACCGACAACCATCTCCTGTGAAGTTTGTCTCATTATCTACAGCCAGGTCTGCGGTCCACTTGTATTTATAGTAGTCAAGGGTCTTGGACTGGTACACCGTCTTCTCTAAAGCTATGTTTTCTGTAATAAATAAAATACCCAGTAATTGTAATATTAATGATAATAATAACACTAATAATAATAATAATTATAATAATAATAATAATAATAATAATAATAATAATAATAATAATAATAATAATAATAATATAGTTAAAATATTTAATAATATAACTGTTATTTTCTTATATATTTTATATTTTATATAACATTTTTGTTATTTTAGCTTAGCATATCACCGCGTGGGTTCGAGTCTCGTTTGAGGCGAAGAACTTAATATTGGAAGGTATTCCGGTGCGATGCGGTGTTACAGTGATTTTACTCCGACATTTGTCTGGGGTCTTCCTCCACTAAAGGCTGGACGTGGCTATTATTATTATTATTATTGTTATTATTGTTATTGTAATCACTATTATTATTATTATTATTATTATTATTATTATTATTATTATTATTATTATTATAAAAATGCAATTATTATTATAATTATTGGTACCAAAGTTTGGGTAGAAATACGATTGTCTTCAATGGCATTTTATAACCGACCTTGTAGTTTTTGTTTAGTTCATTCATTATTTAAATTTAGGGAGAGAGACAGAGAGAGACACAGACAGAGAGATCGATGGAGAGAGAGAGAGAGTGTGAGAGAGAGAGGAGAGAGAGAG
Organism: Sinonovacula constricta; assembly: GCA_007844125.1. Taxonomy (NCBI): domain Eukaryota; kingdom Metazoa; phylum Mollusca; class Bivalvia; order Cardiida; family Solecurtidae; genus Sinonovacula; species Sinonovacula constricta. Next base: position 55,794,008 of record CM017558.1, read on the forward strand.
AGAAAGATGTATAGAAGTATAGATGTATATGGATATAGATATAGATTTTTAAATTTAGAACCCGAGGAGTCGTAGTGATGTTCCCGAGAAAATCAATGTTTGGAAAAGCTTTAAGTTTCAGTCTGCAATCAATACATCGGGGTGCAGGCAATTGTTTTGTCCGCAGAAACCAAGGACACTTTAACTCATCTTTTTCAGGTATCATAGGACTTTGTCATATATTCTTATTAGTTTTACAGATGAAAAGTATAAGTCATTCCCAACGTTTGCTTTACAATGAATTGTATAGAATGTTTAACACAAAGGTAAAAAGTGCATTAATTAAGGTCATGAGGAACCATGTCAGTTGTATATTGAAAGCCAAAAGGCCATTGTTATTGAAGAGCTTGTTCACTAAAGAGCAAGTTCGTTTAAACAGATCAAATGGAAACAATAAACCAATACACGTGCCGATCATGGCGTATTAAAACCCATTAAATTCTTCTTTTTTTAAATGTGTTTTTGTTAAAGGTTTGTCTGTTATCATCCATCATAAATAATGTCAGGGCAAAGTCCTAGATCCATTCGTGAACTGTTTCTGTACCAACATAAAAATATTTCCTCACAAAACAAAAGCAATAAAATGCAGTATATGTACTCACGGCGTGCCGCAATAGTTTCATCAAGCAAGAAGATCGAACACATAACTGTATACAATAGATGTCCGAGAGATGACATTGCTACAAAAGAAAACAAAACTGTTAGTTAGAATAGTTGCATCATAAAGACTATAAGCAAATGTTTCTTCGTCAAATATTTCTCTACAATATTTCAGACATACTAATAACAAAGCCACTATCAGCACATTTAGTGTTTCTGATATTTGGATAATGGATATTCTTAAAGTCATAACATCGTAGTGAAAAAACACAATGAAATTGGTCAAAGACAATTAAAAACAAAATGTATGCGGTACTTAAGAATGAGCATAAAGGACCTCTCACCAGGTCTTACGTCAATCCAAATGAACTAATAACTTTCAAAATCACAACATAGATGAAGATAAATTTTGATTGTTCCGGTCGCAATGTATAAGAAAACAACATAAGCAAGCTTGTACCAAGATTTAGAGGTGCTGTCAATAGAACACTGGAGGGCCAAACAAGAGGTAACCAGTTCAAATTCTAAAACAGGAAGCATATATTGTTTTTTATTTCATGCTGATTTTTATATGTACAGCTCCTAAATCTTAACAATAAATTAGTTTTAAGTATTAATATTTAACAATTGAACATTTAAAACAGTTATGGATAAGGTAGAAAATATGGCTTTCATCGGTATTACTGCCTAATATATGCCGTTTTATCCCATGCCTTATAGCAAAAGATGGACTATGTTTGGGCAATAGCACTTGTTACTTCAACAATAACTGAAGCAAGTATCCATCCTATGTCGCTGAAGCTTCTTTAATGTCAGCGTCCTTATCCGTCGTTAATGTGGAATAAATTTCCATGTGTCCTGTTTACTCCTTGCCTGCTTTAGAAAGATTGATCTGAGTTGGACAAAAAGTGTAGATCCAGATCAGACCAGACAGGGCGCTGACTTGTCATGATTTGCAGTAAATACTGCGGAGTCTTCTTGTATTTGCATGAAGTTTTTAACCAAAAAACAATTATGTTTTGCTATGACAATTAGCACGAAAGGGGTTTAGTAGATGTGCCAGGAAGTCCCTATCCCTGTCCTAACGACAAGGGTGTCTAAATTGTAATATGTATAATGTTTGTGTATTTAAAGTTTGAAATGGGTGTTGATGGTTTGTTAAGTTTTACTTCTCACCACCAAGTGGTGAAACCTTTGGTTTAAATGTATGCATGAAAGGTATTTAATGCTGCCTTCAATAATAGGGGCAGATCCAGAAAATGTTGGTGGGGGTATGAATTAAGATCCATTCAACTTAATGGCAGTATTATCATCATGTATCTACTAATGCTGTAGAAGGACAAAGGTATACAATACTCTAATGTCTCTTAAACTCACTTTCATGTTCTGTTAGGATAAAATAATATAATAATAATAATAAAATTGTATTACAAGATTTGAAGGCTTTCAAGTTGTTACCTACATACAAGTTGTTACATACAAAGATGCAACATTATAAAAAGGTGAAGTTACCTACATACACTATGTTACATACAAAGATGTAACATTATTACAATGTGAAGTTACCTACATACACTATGTTACATACAAAGATGTAACATTATTACAATGTGAAGTTACCTACATACATTATGTTACATACAAAGATGCAACATTATTACAAGGTGAAGTTACCTACATACACTATGTTACATACAAAGATGTAACATTATAAAAAAGTGAAGTTGCCTACATATACTATGTTACATACAAAGATGTAACATTATAAAAGGTGAAGTTACCTACATACAATATGTTACATACAAAGATGCAACATTATTACAAGGTGAAGTTACCTACATACAATATGTTACATACAAAGATGTAACATTATAAAAAAGTGAAGTTACCTACATATACTATGTTACATACAAAGATGTAACATTATTAAAAGGTGAAGTTACCTACATACAAGATGTTACATACAAAGATGCAACATTATTACAAGGTGAAGTTACCTACAAACAATATTTTACATACAAAGATGTAACATTATTAAAAGGTGAAGTTACCTACATACAATATGTTACATACAAAGATGTAACATTATTAAAAGGTGAAGTTACCTACATACAATATGTTACATACAAAGATGCAACATTATTAAAAGGTGAAGTTACCAACATACACTATGTTACATATAAAGATGTAACATTATTAAATGGTGAAGTTACCTACATACAATATGTTACATACAAAGATGTAACATTATTAAAAGGTGAAGTTACCTACATACAATATGTTACATACAAAGATGCAACATTATTAAAAGGTGAAGTTACCAACATACACTATGTTACATATAAAGATGTAACATTATTAAATGGTGAAGTTAACTACATACAATATGCTACATACAAAGATGTAACATTACAAAAATGTGAAACTACCTTCATACAATATGTGACATACAAAGATGTAACATCATTTAAAGTTACATACATACAATATGTTACATACAAAGATAGAGCATTGTTAAAAGGTGAAGTTACCTACAAAGACTGCATTGCTTTCATGTTGGCATTACCTGCATACAATTTTAAAGAAAGTATGAAGAAAAACCATGATATACTGGATATACATACACAATAAAGGACCCTTACTTCGGCCTCAACAGTCAACAGACAAAATTGACTTTAAAAGCTTATCATTGTTTCAGCTAACTGTTACGACCGGTGTCGCTATTTAAGATTTATTTATAAAATGGCACGTTTACTAAACGACGAAATGGTGTGACAGAAAGAACAAGCCAGCGACAAACTAGTACAGTAATGTTTTATTTTAATAAACAATCTATGGCGTAACAAAATAATAACAAATATATCAGACACAATTCGAGAATGCAAAATAAATGTTAGCTTACAGTTTGTCCCTTTAGGAGGTGTCTCTTTAATAAAGTTTTCGGTAGAATGTCCTCGTATATACGCACAGTTGAAATTATCCAAAGGTAGAACAATACACGAATGTAAATAGTATAATTCCGAATCCAACACTTTAATATTTATATAACAGTAGAATATAATAAGTCCATGTAAGTTCCAACTCAGAAAAGTTTAATATAAAAGCTGCAAGTATTTCCAAACTATATGTCCAACTTTATGTCCAAACTTAAACTTAAATCGGCCAACAAGTTCTTATATAGACCCAAAGAATTTCTAGAACGCAGAAGTCTCCAGAACATTCCCGAAACCCATTTAAAATTATCTAAATTAAAAAAAAAAAAGAATATTTTTAGCATGATCCTCGTCATGTGAAATACGTCATTAACACTACAACGACTAACAATAACTCAACGACAAACAACAACTTAACCTGACTAGCGTAACTTTAAACGCTGGTGTACTAATGTTCAGGGTTAGTAGAGCGTCGGCTTGCGGATCGGGAGGTCGTGGGTTCAAACCCCGGCCGGGTCAAACCAAAGACTTTAAACTTGGTAGTAGTGGCTTCCCTCCTAACGTTCGGGGCTAAGGGGACAACATTACGCCTGACACGTCGGTGTCAGTATAATGGACCGGTCGGGTTCAGTCCCTGAGCACCTCATAAGTGCCCCTGTGCTATAATGATAGAAGTTTCGCTGCACAGTATCGGCAAAGATGCCGGCTAGCCCAGCCCATCCTATCCCACTACTGTACATAACGTTTCATGTATGTGTTTTCACAACTCTACCCTTTTACCTGGTTGGTGGGGCCGGAGATGTACCCCCATCCTGCATTGACCCTGCAACTGCTACTTGACAGTGACTGCTCTGTGGTCAGTCGTCATGCCTGGGAATAGCTTGTGCGTGTACAGAAACAAGTGTCAAAGAAGACTAGATGCGCTAACTGTATCCAGATATGCTTCAAATGTTAACATTAATAGCGGTTAACGCTAGAGGTAACCGCCAATATTTGAGGTCAAATTAATGCTGTACACTTTTTGTCGAGGCATAATTAATACGAGCACCGGTATTCGATGGCACAGGATACAGTCTATGTATGCACCACCTTAGATACTTCCTTTTTAGTCCAGCATTCGTAGGATTGCAAACGAAAATCATTTTGTCACAAGAATTTGTTTAAATTTATTAGTTAAAAGATGTTTTAAATTGCCGATATACCGCTGAACGGTTGCAATGGTGTTTACTTTTATTGATAATAACTTCAATTGCGTTGATGGTTTAAACTGAACGAGATATTGAACTGATTCGTAGTTTGCATACACGAGGTTTTATTGTTGTAAATTATTTTTTTGTAATGTTGAGCGCCTGTTTTTTTTTCTTATGTGAATTTAATCGAGGTAAACTATTTATTTATTTTTGAGTCGATGTAATGGCTATGTGTATTTGTTATTGAGAATTTTAATTATTTGGCCGTCGGGTAATTTTGTTTTTGTTTTTATCTATTTCCTTTTAAAGATGTTAATCGAATCCTAAAACTATATTCGAATATTCGTTACGTGTATTCAAATAATATTCGAAAATTCGAAACAAATTTGCATCAGAGTGGCACAAAACAAAATAATTCGGCCTAACATTTAACACGCGTTGTATTTATATTTTCTTTGAATGTTTACATTACGCACCTAACTTTATGCAAGTAGAATTGTGACCCATTCCTAGCGGTATATTTTAAAACGACGATTTTACTATGGAAGTACATATGACAACATAATCACTCCGCCATTATCGTGTTCACATTGAAGAACCAGAAGCTGTGTTACTTTTCTCGGTAACCGATAACTTGCATTTCGGCCAATTCATAAAGTCAAATTTAATGTGTTATCCACATGTCGGAACTTGCTTCAGGAGGCATTTTCAAAGGTCTAGGTACAGGTGATACAGGATCGAGTGTGAGACAATTAGGCCAACACACAGGTTTTAATTATGGGGATCGTTCAAGTAAACAACCAATAATTTATTCCAGCAAGGCTCGCACAGTATGTACTATAACTCACAGCCCGTGTTCCTCCTGTCTACTGCACAACCTGAATTCCTCCAACACATTTCCCGTTTCCTGTCCAAAATAATGGCGCATTTCCGAAACACAGCGCACCCACAATAAGCACCTACTGAAAATATTTAATGTCCCTAAACACTGTAAAAGATACCTCCACGATTTTCTTTAGATTTTTTTAAGCTTGCTGTGTTTAGTACACTTTGTAACTGCCAATTGAATATCATTATCTCACTTAGTTTTGTGTACTGTTCATCATGTTTTTATTACAACTTCTGTCATAGATTTGGTGCGCTTGACAGATTGTTTGATAACTTGCTAACAATTTATGTTATTATGTTATTATGCCCCTCCCGTGTGTGTCTTACATTTCGTCTCGGTAAGCAACACACTTTAATGGGAGAAAACTTCTGTAATCTCACAAAGAAGATTCTATTAATTATCATTATTACTATTTTCATTTGAAATATGTTTATATGTCTGTCAAAATTAACACCTGTTCTAAGATGTGAGTTTGAGCTTCTTCTTCTACTTATGTGCTTTTATTTATATACCACGTTGCCTTGTATTTTATATATTCAGTGGTAGCCCGGGGTTATTAAAGTCTCTTAAAATTAATCACAAGCAACATTTACATAACCTTTTAGATTTTTAATTAATGATAAGAAGTTCTCTATTAATAATACATGCTTGTCTCATTATTCCTATCTGTCCATTTATGCACTAGCCGTGAATATTTATGATCCTTAATCATTTACTGCATTACATATATGGTAGCTGCTTGTAACAGAATCATTACTGCACAGGTTCATAATCATTTAAATATATGTCAAAAAAATCCGTAATCAATATTGTAAAGTAAAACATGCTTTGCCATTGATAAGTGTAAGTGTAATTCTATGCATTACTAAGAAAAAGAAAAGCATGTTAAAAAACTACAAATTATAATACTGTCCATAATTTCAATCATGTTGAACGCATAACATCACCATTTCTGTTATTTAATACCAATAGGCATATCGTTTTGTTTCTTCTTTTGTCAAATTTCATAGAATATCACAGTCTTTTTTAATCATACTTCTCACAACTACTACCTCAAGATCTTACTTTTACTGCAAGACTCGTACAATATTTGTCAATATTTAAGCAAAACTAGAGATACTTTACTTATAAGGTTTTCTTATCTATTATTGTTTTCTCTTTAACAGTATATGTTGTATAATAAAAATGTGTAACAGCTGTTCTACGACAATTTCATTTGCTATGTCATCAGGTAACCCTTGTGTTTAGAAATTATATTATCCCGTGTGTCCCCCATCCACCCCCACCCCACACAAACCTCCCTACTAACAAAATATCCCTACTTCCATTAACATCACATCTATTCTAGAATTTCACTTGTTTGACCGAACTTAACATAGTAATATATAAAACAAATTGTACATATCCTCATTTTGTACATGTATGTACATGAGTGTTAATAAGATATTTGTCTGTCTGTCAAAAATAATGAATTCGAATTGGTTGGTGGTAGGATCTTTGTTAAACTGTTATTGGCTAGTAAAAAGCCGATCGGTCAGGTGTTAATCCGAAGCCATAAAATGTCAATTAGCGACACTTAGCTACAAATACACAAGTGACAATTATAGATTGCGCTTGGTTAGTGTCCGAATTATCAGATTGATGTTGTTACATGTCAATGAGCGGGACCATCAAGTTAAAAAATATCCCTGCGCTAAAGCAACAAGTTTATTTTAGCTGAAATGAAGGGTCTCAATTGTAAAATATGTATGCTTAGTTAAACAAAATAGTATATAATATAATAATGACATGAGATTATGTTGTTTATTGAGCATACTTTTTAAACGATATAATATATCAACAATTTGACAATTTTTCATAATACACTCAATATCTTGCTTGATATAGTTTATGTGTCAAAAATAAACATGCAAAGTAGACCGCTACGTTGATAATTTGTTTTTCGTTTAACTTTTGAATTAATTTGAATTAATATCCTGTCCCAAATTATCGTAGATGCCGAATGGTGACTTTAATATTAACAGATGTATAATTTTAACCATACGGGAGAGTCTTCGAAAAAAATAAACCCACTTCAAACGTTTATTAAATTATATATAATTGTGTATTTGTATTTAACATTCATTCCAAAAATGTTTTTAAAATTTCATTGTATTGGAGTAATTTCTTTAGCCAAGAAACGGAAAGGTAATACATGTAAACGGAAGAATATGCGGAGGAAAATGTTATTCGAATATGATGTCGCGCTTTGAAAGGTTAAATGTCAATGAATATTTAGAATTGTTTTACTCGTGTAGACTTATGACGTCGAGACAATTGACGAGAAAATCGCGGTGACAGAAAATCGAAGATCTATGTCGCGTTATTGTATGGGAATGAAATACCAGTGTGCAGTAGAGTGGGTGTAAGAAAGTAAAACTAAAGTTTTGTTTTTAAAAGTAATCTTGTGTAATTAGAAATAAAATAAATTCTGGTGGACTGTAATAAAAATAACGCATTGTATAATGTGTTTCATTAATTACCAGCGATCCCGATTAAAGAGAGTAGAATCAGTTTTCCGTAACTAGATTAGCTGACTGCCCCATGAGCTGACATGTGTGTTTATTGTAAACTGACAACCTGTTTTCACAGCTGTGCGTGTGATGTAATGTGGGTCTAGGTGGGTCTGTTAACCAGATGGCCGAAATCGTAGCCTACCCCTTCCCCTCTACCGAGCACAATCACACATTGCCAATACGGTACAATCGTTTGGTCAATACGGTCAACTACAGAAATACGATTTTATTATTTTTACTGAAAAACAAACGTTAATAAGGGAATAAAAATATAAATTATTTGAATCCCTTGATCTCTATTCGAATACCGCCATGATATGATCTCTGTTCGAATACCGTCATGATATTTGAATATTCGAATATTCGTTAACATCCCTATTTCCTTCAGGCAAAGTTTTAATGTATCTTTGATTCGGTCGTATTGTATGTTTGTTGTTAAATAATTTGTTCTGTAGAATCATTCGTTTTTTTGTGTTAAATTATGCCGATATCTAAACAAGTATGTCCGGAGCCAAAGGTCAGGGATGGCGAGGACTGGTCGGGGCGGACAGTCTGGACAAGGCAGAGATGGTCGTGGAGACCCATGACGGGCGAGAGGAAGCTGGACACGTGCACCGACATCAGGAGTGAGCCGGTGTCATAAGTAAGAGTTGGGAGTGAGTAGGTGTTTGGAGGCAATCCGTCTGTGGCGGCAGCCTTGATTCTGCCCTATTCATCCGAAGGTAATATTTTTGATATTGACTAGCCGGCAGTTTAATCTAGGTACATACTGATATAGGTTTAGTATTTCAGCCTATTCTGTAAATGTATTTGAGCCTATTGCGGCATGCAGTCTCGAAATATATAAACATACAGTTTTAGCCATGTTAGGCGTGCATTTTCAGACTTTCAACATAAATTGTTAGCCTAATAGGGCATACAGTTATAGACTGAGCATACACGATGCAGGCTTCGCCTAGTTGGGCATACATTTTTCAGATTACTTTAATATACACAATATGCCTATATGGGCAGTTTCAGCATTATCGAGTTACCTTTCAGGATTTCTCTCCGTTCATTTGCATAGAACAAATAAAAGTTACAAGTACATGGCAAACATACGTTGGCAGTTAGTAGCCACCCGGGACCTGGCTGGAGGCATTGTTAGTAGCAGTTTTAATTAAGGGTAGCTGCTAATTCATTACTGAAAAGACTGATAAGTTGTATTTACAAGCACTGAATGACAATTTTACCTTGGATTTGGGAGTCCCTCCAGTCAGTGTGGAAGAACTGTGTAGCCTATGATGCTTATATCCAAATATAGTGGATGCTGCTTTATTAGATGGAGTTTTAACATTGTCTTGGTTTTGAGAGTTAAATTTCTAATTTAAAAAATAAAATAATAATAATAAAGAAAATCTCTGTCTGCTTAGTGCCTTTATTGGCGTATCTTACAGGTTTATAACTCATTTGTCACATCCAGTAGGTGGTAATGATAATGATGGGATAAGTGATGAACTAAACTCTGGCATACTTGGATTCAGTGGTTGGTAATATTTTAACCAAGAAAAAGGTGCCTAGTTGGCAAACAGAAATACTTAATCTGCTTTTATATTACTGATTTCTCTACTTGAATTTAGTTTAATTGGAATTTGGGATGAAGAGGGCTCGACAAATATAGATGAACTTTTGCCTATGGGCTGTAAAATGTATTGTTATTCGAGATGTTGCAACATTTCTGCACTGGTTTGTCACATTTCTGGACAATTTACAATGGATCAGTATTTAGATTATTGAGGAATTACGAATATGCAGGTCTGCAAGTTTTATGGTGACACAGTTGCTAGGGTTAGTGGTTGGCTCGCAGCCAACCTCTATTAGAGAAATCAGTTGGTTCATTCAGAAATTGACATGTTAGTCTATGTGGTTATCGGGTGACATGTAAGCAGGACATGTTATTGTTGGCAGAATTTTAAAGTAATTTAATTTGTTTACTGATATTCTGGATGAGAATTGGTCTACGAGTAGTATCAAAAATCAAACAAGTTAAGATTTGCAAGGTCAGCTGGTTTGATTTGCGGTTACTTGCTTGGTAAGGAGTGGGCATATTTTCAGTGGCCAGAGACTTGGTTCGGTAACAAGTTTTTGAGGGACATAGTATTTCTAGAACTGGTGCATGTGTTGCTTGCACAAGCATTGTGGGGTCACCAATTAAGCAAACGCCATATTGTGTTCTATATTGACAATTAAGCACTGCTAACCATCATGTAAACATGGATTGCTAAATCGAAACTAATGCAATTGGTATGGACCCCTTGAGGCTTTTTGGCTATGGGGCAAGGCATTGTTTGCATTACAAATCTTCAAGATTTATTATCTAGCCCCCGAAGCGACACGGCTAAAGCTTAAGCGCAGGACTAAATAGCTTTGCGAAGTTTCGAACAATATAGTATATTGAAACATTGTTTTCTTTGCAAAGATTTAAAGCACAGCAGGGTTGTTTGCAAATGCTACTAGTTTTCAATGTAAAATGAGAGGTTTGCATATTTTAAGAAATTTGGAGGGCATTAAGCGTTTTGTGGGACTGAATAGATTACGTTAATGATACCCATGAGTTTGGTCGCACTAAATTAGTTAAAAAACTCGAACTTTATTTAGGCCAGATTCAGTGATTAGCCTTCACACGTTTTAAAAGCATTGTAGAGGGCTTTGTGCTGCTTTAAGGATACTTATGAAATGTTTACTTTAAAATAAGCATGTTAAAGGTTATAATGCACAATGCTTTCTTTTAAAAATTGTAACAGTAGGATCTGGTGTCCGGGTCATGGTTAGAGAAGCACACTTTCTTTAATGCCTAGTTTCGTCTGAGGGGCATTTTTGTTTATTCCACTATGTGGGTAATGATTTGGGCCGAATCCCCCTTCAGAGAATGAAGTTTTTGGTTGGATGCCATTTTGTTGTTTATACTTAATAATGTTTAGCCTATGGTCAGAGGTTTTGCCTAGCAACAATTATTACAAATAAGGACAAGAATGATGGCAAACATCTAACATTTTAGGTAATTCTATCTTAAATCAGAAGGCATCTCATAAAGGCAATAGGGAGACGATTCTCAGCAAACTGGAAGAAGTGTAATTAAAAACGTTTATGTGGCTACTAAAATATGTATTTATTGTTCTTTAATGATAGGTAAAGAGGCCAACGTGTGGTTCTTGTCTCTGTTCGGCCATTCGTATGTAGAACCTTATCAGGTATTCTATTGGATTGTGTAGTTCCGAACGCGATAACTGGTTGTTTCCTATTTGTTTCGCTTTGGCAGTGGCACTGCCCAAGATTGGTCATTGCCTTTGGCAGACAGCACAGTCCGAACAGAACAGTCAATCTTATCAATTAAGTTAATAATCAGGCATTTAGTATGTTTGTATTGCATCTGACAAAGCTGGCATTTCGTCATTGAGCAGCCTGACACGATTTTTGTTTTCCAGGATCAGACATGGTTGCAGGATGCGGAATTTCCATTGAAATTTACAACTTAATATTTTATAAATGGAAAACCTGTTAAATTCTGCTGGAGCATACAGTTTCAGCCTAGTTGGGCATGCAGTTTCAGACTATTTGAGAATACAGTCTTAGCCTATTTTGGCATGCAGTTTCAGGCTATTTGAGCATTCAGTCTTAGCCTAGTTGGGCATACAGCTTCAGCCTAGTTAGGCATACAGGTTTAGCCTAGTTGGGCATACAGTTTCAGCCTGGTTGGGCATGCAGTTCCCGCCTATTGGGGCAAAGGGAAGCGTGCAGTTTCAGCCTACTTGGGTAGCCTAGCTGGGCATACGCTTGAATGTTGGGGTTTATATTACGGATGGTTTTCTTCGGTCGTTCTTAACGACTATTTGTCCGGTGTACCTGCTTTGACGGTGGCTTAGCATGATGGGGACGAGAACCATGCCCTTACAAAAGTGTGTTAAAAGTTGTATTGTGTTGTACAAGTAAAGATGTAAATAAATGATTATTTTGTTAATTTTCCTTGTATTATATGAGCTGTCTGTTCGGGGACGCAACATGAAAGGATGTTATTTCTGTCATTGTTTCTCTTAAAAAGAAAGCATATTATTTTATTATTGATGTAAGAGTAGGGTCTGTTCACCCGTGTGGCGTCGTCGTTCTTTCAGATTCAAATCTCCCAATAATTGGGGCTTTTGGGTGACGTCACAGCTTTGATGAAGCGGTCGTATTTTTAACGGCAATTTTTATTCTATTTCAGCTTTTAAAGATCTCATCATTACATTTATACTAAGGTGTTCTGTTTCTTTTGTTATGTTTTCTTCAGAAATACTACATAAACAAACATAAATGTAGAAACTATGAAAAAGTAACAAGTAAAATTTTACAAATATCAATTGTCAAATTATTATTTTCAAATTGCAGGACTGCACTAATTCGACAACAATCAATTCATTGACATATGCATGATTAAGCATTTTTTGGTAAAAAAGATTTATTGTTTACTTTTTTAATAATCAGAAATCGCAATTTTGGTCTTTTTTACAACCCCCAAAAAGGCTTTGGGGGTGAATCGCGCAGTATCAGCTCAGTGAATATAACAACAATTAGAGGTGTGTTTGGTTTTGAATTGGACTCATTTGCTAGAACACTTTGATAGGCATTTGTATAATATTTGCTCGGTATTTAAGGTTTGTTAGGACTTAAACTTCATGGTCTTACTTTTCTATTACAGAATATTACTTTTGGAGACATATTGCAAAGAAATAAATAGGTCGTATAAATTCAATGTTTTTTGTTGCTTGTTGTTAAGATTTCTCGCGTAAGGCGGATGTTGGTGACTTCGTACCATTTCAAAGTTGTACGTACCACAATTATTTGTTTGGAAACTTCGTACAGCATTTGTTAGGCAGGTGTTGTTTTGCCCCCAGAAAGTGTCATTCGCACTTACAAATTTACTCAATTAACAACATAAGCTTTTTGAAGTTTGCGATATCTCGCACGGAGCTTTACTGCCTATGTAATGACAAAGATCATTCGTATCATCTCGGCATCTCAGAATAAAGTAACCGCACGCGTAGAGAATAGAATAGCGCACTCAGGATTTTAGATGCAGATCAAATAGGTGTAGTGTTTACGACATGAATAACTGGGAGTTCATTTTAAACTCAGTGTATTTTGGTTGCACCCGGTTGCATTTATGAGAATTTATTGAAATATAATTTGAGTTAAAACACACTCATATAGAAAGAACTGTTTAGGAAAAATAGTTTCTAATAGGATATTAGTGAATTTGTTGTAATTCTTGTTCCAATGTATATTCTATATTTCAGAGAGGTGTTAATTGCAGCTGAAGATTTGTCTGCTTTCTATCGCGCTGTATATTGGCTCTACCAAGAAATTATTCTGACCATTATTTGCACACATTTAATCATTTACTGAGTAAATCTACGCCGCTCCAAAAGCGCTTTTCAGTGTTTTGCTTTTTCTCACTATAAGAGCCTTGTTTTTATACGAGGTTAAAATCTTCAGAATCAAAAAGTCAAAGTTGTCATTCATTTATGGAAAGGGACGACATACTATGGCATGTTTAAGGACCTTCATACATGAATCTAGACAATACAACACAGCAGGGATTGTCAAAATAGGCGCCCATTTAACATAAATTAACTCATCGCTACCTTTTGTATACTAATATTGTAAACATGCATATGATTGCTTTATGCTTTTGTTGTGATGTAAAAACATCGCAGAGACACAATTATGGTAATTATATTAAAGTTTCCTTATTAAAGTGTATGAAGACAAATGTCTGTGCGGCACTCAAACCTTCGAGTTGAGAGGCCAATTGTGATAAGAGTAACTGGTCGGCAACTCATGTTGTACAGAAAGAATTTAGTTCATATCACATGTCGAATATGTCTCTAAAAGACATCTATACATAGCAAGTATAACTTTATGCACACCTGGACAACTTGGTGCATCCGGGCTGACCATGCATCAGCAATTAATACGTAAGTCAAAATTGAGGTAAGACAGCTACACGGGGAAAGTCATATCCTCATTGGAGATACGACAATTAAACCTGAATATTCCGAAATATTGATTAACAGTGTAATAATCGATATATTGATCAACAGTGTAATAATAATGCCACCTTACAAGGGAGATAGTGACACATTAACCCGATTAGTCCGTTATAAAGATCGACAGTATAGGCCTTTCCCGAAACTAAGATACGTCCCTTACCAAATCACGTGTTATGGCCCTTGACCTCACTTGCCGTCAATGATGTCGGCTAAAATTATTAGAGGAACATCTACATAACACTGTACACATGACTATGTGAACAAACAGAAAAGCTGCCTACGCAGTGCTGGTCAGCAGGTATCAAGGAAGAAGAATGAGTTAGTTGTTGAGAGCCAAAAGGCATTAACATTGGCGGTACAGGGGCGATGCGAACCTCTATTATATAGATCTATCGTACATTTAATAAGAACGGATAAAATAACAAATAAACACGAATACACCAATACACCGTTATATAGATCTATAGATCTATAGTATAAAAATATTGCCTACTTACAAGGGAGATAATCACAAATTAATCCGAATAGTCTGTAACATAGATCTATAGTGTAATAATAATAATACCTACTTACAAGTAAGATAATAACAAATTAAAACGACTAGTCCGTTAAATAAATCTTCTGCATAATACTAATGCCTGCTTACAAGGGAGATAATAACAAATTAACCCGAATAGTTCGTTATATTGATCTACAGTATAAGTAAGATGCCGAACTTCAATGGATATTATCAAAACATTTTGTAATTCGAAAATATGTATTGTTCATTTGTCAAATTATAATTTATGAAGATTCTTTGCAATCTTCAATGCTTCATTTGGGCCATGGTGGGTCGCAGGTCTCTTGTATTTATAATTGGTTTTGGCAATATCTATGGGGTGACGTCACAGCTTTATGACGCGATTATTATTTTTAACGGGAATGTTTATGCTATATATCTATTATGGTGTTTGGATTCTTTTATTTCCTGCCACTTAAGCAAACAAACAAAGAATAAACGTAAAAACTGAGACAAAAATTAAAATCTTACTAATATCAATTGTTCATTCATATAATTGTATATGTATTTGGTGTGTGTACGCTTAATACAAAAATGAGCTGACACTATGCGATTGTCGCATAATTTAAAGGCATGTGGTCCTGTAGTTGAGTCTTCCAAATATTCTGAATTGTCAGACACTCGTGTGACCTCGTTCACACGGTGCTAAAGTTAAATGTGCCAAATTTGAATTAAGAGGTAGATACATAATTTAATTTGTTACTGACTAAAAATAATATGCTATGGCAACAAAGGGATACATTGTCTATGGTTTTATATATGTCTACATTTAATGACCAGTAATTACAACTTAAATGCGCCCAGACGTACATATCTGGGTCAACACATGCAAAGAGAGTGAGCATATATATACGAAACAATATCGGTGCGAATTAAGATTATAATGAAAGAAAATGACCAACAAAGACAAGCATAGACCAACAGTTAGGGAAATTATATTATGTATTTAAAGAGTAAATTATTGTGCAGTAAGAATATTTTGTGGATGGTTGATTTGGATGATTTATTTATAAAACCAGGACCTGTATTTATACTAAATGGGTTGCTCTCTTAATTCATAATGTAAATTTTGGTCCGAGGTATAAGATTGTTGGTCATAAACATGTGAAAATCAGGGCTCATATATGCAACAGCAGTGCAAAAAATATTTTTATTTGTTGAATCTATATCAGATCATCTCGGTAATGAACGACAATCTCGACTGCTCACATGTAATGGAAAATCCCAGTATGCTCGGATTGGGAAAAGTGTCTCAACAAAGACGAAAGTGTTTAGAAACAAGTAAATATCTTATATGTATTCGTCATACAAGTTGTTGCAGAAGGTTGCAATAAGACAACACATGGTTGGAAGAGCATCCAGAAAGTTCCAACATGTAGGGGGAGGGGAAAACGGTGTTAAATTAAACACAATGTGGACATATTTCACAATTGTGTCAACTCTATACAAAGAGGATTTAACATTCAAGTAAGGATAGAGTAAAAGTGTACTACCTTTCTTATCGAAGTATATCTCCATTGCATAAAAGACACTACATGAAATTATCCCTTCTCTAAATCCAAGCATTTACCTTAACATAATCGAAAATACAGAAAAAAAATGTTTTATAACTTTCCTTATAGCACAAGATGGACGACGTGTGGGAAATAGCACTTGTCACTTCAATAGTAACTGAAGCAAGTATCCACTCTATGTCGCTGAAGCTTTAAAAGCTCACCACCCTTCTTAAATGTCAGCATTCATATTCGTTATAATGGGGCTTAAATTTCATATTGTGTCCGGTTTACTCCTTGCCTGCTTAAGACAGACTGATCTGACTTGGACAAAAAGTGTAGATCCAGATCAGACCAGACAGGGCGCTGACTTGTCATAATTTGCAGTATATGCTGTGGAGTTTTTTGCAATATATATTCTTGTATTTGCACGAAGTTATTAGCTTAATAAGGCATTGCTTATGTCAAATTGGCACAAAAAGGGTTAAGTACATGTTATAAGAGGAAGTCCCCATCCCTGCCCTAACAACGAGTGTGTCTAAATTGTAATATGTATTATGTTTGTATATTTTAAGTTTAATATGTTTTTGGTGTTTTGTCAACATTAGCTTCTCACCATCAATTGTTCAAACATTGATTTGAATGTAAGTATGAAGTGTATTTAATGTTTCATTCAATTTAATACAGTACTTTGTTTTTAACAGCAGGCCTACATTTCTACATTGAGTCGACCCAAATGTATCAAATACATGCACGTTCAAATTTGAAAACGTGGTTGTGACGAGGAAATTTTTTTTACAATAATCTGGTATACTGTGTTACTCTTTTTTTTTCAAAAGTCAACATACAAGACAAATTATGATATACAATGAGGGAATAAAATGAACACCAATGACCATGGAAGTTTAGGAGAGTTCGATGTTTGTAACGAACGCGTTCAGCATCTACGTAGGTTATAATATGCACTCATTACCGAAACGTTTTGAACTTAAAGGATATAGCTCTCTCACAATTATACGTTTATTTCAATACATTTTAAAATACAAAACAGAAGCAAACATAGTGGTTGTGTTATTTTCCCAATTTTCTATAAATATCGGTCAGGAGGTTTAATTTTCGGTTTTGATAAAGTTTCGTCCTAAAAATTGGTATTCACTTATTTGTTTGTTGTTGTTGTTGCTGCTGCTGCTGCTGCAGCTGCCGTTTGTTGTTGTTTCGTTATTATTATTGTTATTATTATTATTATTATTATTATTATTATTATTATTATTATTATTATTATTATTATTATTATTATTATTATTTTTATTATTATTATATTTAAAAGTTTGATTTCATTTACAAGTATGAATTATGTGTACTTCTTTTAATAGAAATATACTTATACCTAAATGCCACGTGGACATTATAAATTATATAACTTCATTATTTTAGTGATGTCATAACTTATCTAAGTAAACGTCAGCGCTCGGACATTTTTAATTCAATAGATGTTTTGTTTACATTGATTGCATTTGAAAAACCCACCAGGAAGTGCGAGGTTACAGCTCTGTTAAACCGACTAAAGCACCACAGTCGGCCCATATTGCCAACTGACCGTTCCATGGTGGTAACTGTTAGGTTTGCTCGTTTGTTTAATGACTGATTACAGATTTGTTCTTACATTTTAACTTGGCTTTCATGTGAATCCTTTTGCCCTGTACGTTTTCAAATTTGGGTACATTTTTCATATTTCCTTATTGGTGACATAACATGTTGCATATAAGCCAGTCAAATCTTTATATTTTGTGTGTTTAGCAAACTTAAAATTGTAACGCATATTCGATAAAATATTGTGTCGTTGACATAAACGCTTTCATAAAAAGTTGGGTCAAAATCTCAAATGAGAATGGTTTACACAGTGGTCTGATAAGGATTTGTGTGTAATTGTCATGAACACCTTTATGAACAAAATTTTATTGTGTGTGTGTAATTATTTATAGCGACAAGTCACAGTTTAGAGTGGGAACACATAATATATACTCTCGTATGCGCAATTCGACGATATATTAGGATGTTGAGCAAAGAAAAAAGATAGAACATAGTTGAAAAGAGTCGCGATGCTTTTGATTCTCCCAGTTCAATACAGCTAAATGCTTTTAAGGACACCATGTTCTCATATTGTTAAAGGGTAGTTGAAGTCTTTGTAACCATTATCATTTAAACAACGTTTTAACATAATTATTAAAAATGCTATTTTCCTTAATTGTCATTGAATAGTTTGAATCACAATGTGCATCTCGTTAACGCGTTTTTGTAAAGTGATATTGTCATACAAATAAATGCAAAAGGAATATATTTAAAGTTTCTTCATCTACGTAAGCCCCTAAAAGATTAAATAAGTTGTTAGGTGCAACCCGGAAGACTTATTTAGCTGTTCTTAGTCTTCGTTATAATAATAATGTGTAGTTGATGTCGTTACCAGTTTAGCTGTTCATGTAGCTTTAAATGCATTTGAGATGGCTCATTTTACCAGTCTCTCTGTTCATGTAGCTTAAAACATATTTGAGATGGTGCATTTTTCCAGCCTCGCTGTTCGTGTAGCTTTAAATGCATTTGAAATGGTGCATTTTACCAGTCTCGCTGTTCGTGTAGCTTAAAACATATTTGAAATGGTGCATTTTACCTGTCTCGCTGTTCATGTAGCTTAAAACGCATTTGAGATGGCGCATTTTACCAGTCTCTCTGTTCATGTAGCTTAAACGCATTTGAGATGGCGCATTCTACCAGTCTCGCTGTTCATGTAGCTTTAAACGCATTTGAAATGGCGCATTTTACCTGTCTCGCTGTTCATGTAGTTTAAAACGCATTTGAAATGGCGCATTTTACCAGTCTCGCTGTTCATGTAGCTTTAAACGCATTTGAAATGGCGCATTTTACCAGTCTCGCTGTTCATGTAGCTTAAAACGCATTTGAGATGGTGCATTCTACCAGTCTCGCTGTTCATGTAGCTTAAAACGCATTTGAGATGGTGCATTCTACCAGTCTCGCTGTTCATGTAGCTTTAAACGCATTTGAAATGGTGCATTTTACCTGTCTCGCTGTTCATGTAGCTTAAAACGCATTTGAGTTGGCGCATTTTTCCAGTCTCTCTGTTCATGTAGCTTAAAACGCATTTGAGATGGCTCATTTTACCTGTCACGCTGTTCATGTAACTTAAAACGCATTTGAAATGGTGCATTTTATTAGTCTCACTGTTCGTGTAGCTTTAAATGCATTTGAAATGGCGCATTTTACCTGTCTCGCTGTTCGTGTAGCTTAAAACATATTTGAGATGGTGCATTTTACCAGTCTCGCTGTTCGTGTAGCTTTAAATGCATTTGAAATGGTGCATTTTACCTGTCTCGCTGTTCGTGTAGCTTTAAAGGCATTTGAAATGGTGCATTTTACCAGTCTCGCTGTTCATGTAGCTTTAAACGCATTTGAAATGGTGCATTTTACCAGTCTCGCTGTTCGTGTAGCTTTAAATGCATTTGAAATGGTGCATTTTACCAGTCTCGCTGTTCGTGTAGCTTAAAACATATTTGAAATGGTGCATTTTACCTGTCTCGCTGTTCATGTAGCTTTAAATGCATTTGAAATGGTGCATTTTACCAGTCTCGCTGTTCGTGTAGCTTTAAATGCATTTGAAATGGTGCATTTTACCAGTCTCGCTGTTCGTGTAGCTTAAAACATATTTGAAATGGTGCATTTTACCTGTCTCGCTGTTCATGTAGCTTTAAACGCATTTGAGATGGCGCATTTTACCTGTCTCGCTGTTCATGTAGCTTTAAACGCACGCATTTGAATTGGCGCATTTTACCAGTCCCGCTGTTCATATAGCTTTGAAAGCATTTGAGATGGCGAATTTGACAATTCTATCTTATCATGTTGCTTTAACACATATTTCAGATGGCACATTTTACCAGTTAAGCTTATCATGTACCTTTAAAAGTATTTCAGATGGCGCACTTTACTAGTCTAGCTTATCGTGTTGCTTTATCTCATTTCATGTGGTATATTTTACCAGTCTAGCTGTTATTAGCTCAAAACGCATTCCAGATGGCGCATTTGACCAGTTTAGTTTATCATGTAGCTTAAACCTCATTTTAAATGACGCATTTTACCAGTCTATTTTATCACGTAATTTTTAACGCATTTTAAATGGCGCATTTTACCAGTCTTGCTGTTAGTGTAGCTTTTAACGCATTTGAAATTGTGCATTTTACCAGTCTTGCTGTTAGTGTAGCTTTAAACGCATTTTTAGATTACGTATTTTACCAATCTAGCTGTTCATGCAGCTTTAAACGCATTTGAGATGGCGAATTTGACAAGTATATCTCATCATGTTGCTTTAACACATATTTCAGATGGCACATTTTGCCTGTTCAGCTTATCATGTATCTATAGTTTAAACGTATTGCAGATGGCGCATTTTACTAGTCTAGCTTATCGTGTTGCTTTAACTCATTTCATGTGGCGCATTTTTTTCCAGTCTAGCTGTTATGTAACTTAAAACGCATTCCAGATGGCGCATTTTACCAGTCTAGTTTATCAGTAGCTTTAAACGCAATTCAAATGTCGCATTTTACCAGTCTAGCTGATCATGTAGCTTTATACTTCGGATGTAAATCGAATCCTAAAACGATATTCGATTATTCGTAATCTGTTTATTCGAATTACACTCGAATATTCGGAACGAATGTATATCAAAGTGGCACAAAACAAGATAATTTTTTATTAAGTGCGTGTGTGTGCGTGCGTGCGTGTGTTTATTTGTGTGTGTGTGTGTGTGTGTGTGTGTGTGTGTGTGTGTGTGTGTGTGTGTGTGTGTGTGTGTGTGTGTGTGTGTGTGTGTGTGTGTGTGTGTGTGTGTGTGTGTGTGTGTGTGTGTGTGTGTTGTTCTTGTGACCGTTCCAAGGCGGTAACAGATGGTTTTTCTTTTTGTGTGTTATGTCTCGTCTCTTTGTTTTTGTCACATTTACATTTACCTTGTTTGCCTTTGTCTACAGGTAGATAAAATTAAAATATCTGTGAAAATATTGATAGGACCTTTTCCTATTTACATATTTTTAATTGTAAAATGTGTTATTTCTAGCCATAACTGACATTGCCAGCCTTTCTTAATGCAGACGCGTCGGTAGATTTATGATTTTAAAGTAGCATTTAATTTCAAAACGGCGATTTGTTTTCTTTTGAAATACAAACGGTAATATTATCAATCCGTCATTATCCTGTTTATAGTGAAAGACCAGATGGGATGTTTTATTTTACTCGGTCAGAGATAATTTGCAAGAGATTATTGACTATAAAGAATGGTGGTAAATGTGTGAGCAATGTCATTGTTCCTTAACAATTATTATTATTATTATTATTATTATTATTATTATTATTATTATTATTATTATTATTATTATTATTATTATTATTATTATTATTATTATTATTATTATTATTATTATTATTATTATTATTATTATATTGTTATTATTATTATTATTATTGTTATTATTATTATTATTATTATTATTATTATTATTATTATTATTATTATTATTATTATTATTATTATATTATTATTATTATTATTATTATTATTATTATTATTATTACTAAACAGTAACCAATCAATGTAAAGATGACCTGCAAGACCCCGCTTAAATTATGCATTATTAGTTAGTCACCTTAAAGTCGGGTGCGTGTTTGTTACGTGCTGTACTTCGAACAATAACATTTACAGTTTAAAGATATGTTGCGTAAATAATTACTTATTTCTATCAGCATATGACATGTTAAATGAAAGGAGCTATTTAAGATTTTAATATAAACATTTCGATTTAATAGGACCATATACTATTTTTATTAGATGAAATTGTAAAGCAAATACAAAATAGCTTACAGTTTTAAAAATTGTCTCTACTAACCACAAACAGTAAATTATGGTCTGAGTATCGCATGGACATTAATCCGAAGCCATAACATGTCAATTAGGGACATTTAGTTACAAATACATAAGTGACCATTACGAAATGTGATTGGTTAATGTCATAATATTTTCACCAGTCTGGTTTGTCGTGTAACTTTAAACGTAATTCAGATGGCGCATTTCACCAGTCTGGTTAGTCGTGTAGCTTTAAACGTATTTTCAGATGGCGCATTTTATCAATCTAGCTTATCTTGTAGCTTTAACCGTATTTACCTTGGCATATTTTACAAGTGTAGCTGTTCATTTAACTCCAAACGCGTTTTATAAGTCTAGCTGTTCATTTAACTCCAAACTCATTTCAGCTTACGCATTATATCAGTCTAGCTGAACGTATAGTTTTTAACAGACGGGTCAATTAAATGTTTTACCATTGGCATGGAAGCTGCTTTACAGCACTTTGCAGAACATTTTCGGTTCAAGCGACATTTAACTATTTTTGAAAAATAAACTAAATTGCAACGATTTATTTTAGAACAGTGGAACGTTTGTATACTTCTCATTTCGTTAAGGAACATTTCTCTTGTTTTGCATTTGTGTGAAATTTAAATGAGCCGTGTGAGTCACTCTAACTTCATTTGCCGGTAATTGCCAAGGAAGAGTAGAGATACATGTTCGTTGTGAATGAAACGTCAATGCATAATTTTAGAGTATGGGTGTAACCATTGTAATATACTGTGGGGATTTTAAATAGACACTTAGTATTTTGCATATAACACAATTTGTTACTGATGGCTACATCATAATCGTATAGCAGGCCCGGATCCAGAACTTTTTCAGGGGCGCGGGTGCAAAGACCGAATATGACAGAGATCAGAAAAAAAATGTTTTTCAAATGTCAGAGATGTGTAACTGGACAAAAGTTTAATAGTTTTTAATGATTTTATTAGACTGACTCTGAAAGTCTGAAAATGGGAAGACATAAAGCTTTAACAACATAACTTTGTTGTGAAAACTGGTTCAAATTCTTCAAAAACATATGCCAAAATAGGCAAACATATACTGCCCTTCGAGTTGGAACATAAAATGCAGGTTGATAACATTTGTAGCTCCGTTTTCCCATCGATCGTCGTTTGCATATAATTGGAGGAAAATAGTTTTGTTAAATTTTAGCGCAATTTTTCAGCGAACAACCATTGCAGTATCGGGGGATATTATGCTTAACAGATATGCATTAATATTGCCAGAATTTATATTTTTGTTTGGTGTTCGATAGCGTGTTGTGCATAATTTCGATGTACAATATTTATGGAAGTTACAAGTAAAACTCGTCGTATAAAAAAAATCAAAATCTCGAGTGGAGCCTCCAATAAATGGTGTGACAAACAAAACAATGCTGATTCGCCTCGAATGCTTTATTAGATGTTAGGCCCAACAAAATACAACTATCAGTAATTTTCTTAGAATAACGAAAAGAAGTTTGGAGTTTTGCACATCAAAGAAGCAATGTGCTTATTGAAACTTGGACCAAAATATTGTGCACACATCGTCAAACTAGCTACCGTCGTGTTCCAGTACACTTTTCATTTGGATCGTTTAAATGTTTGAAACAGCAACATCTATTAGCCAACAAAAACTGCACAAATTGTCACAGTTTGCCTATATCTAATATATATAAAAATATCTTATCTCTGTTTGGGGTAATTATACATAATTTTATGCAAAATAAATCATTCTTCAGTCTAAGCTTTGGTGATTTTCAGCAATACCTCAATTGTAGGGCAGTAAAACTCGTTAAACAACATTTAAATGTTCTTTCTTTTCAAATCTATAAATAAGAACAGTTGGGATTCCTGCTAACAATAGACGTCGACGGCACAGCAGTGTTGCTCAGATAAGACATACATGTTTGAAATGACGATTTTGGCGTTATGGTTCACTTGTCAGACAGGTGAAGGACATCATTAAACAGCATTTTGCGAGGTCTGTTCTGGTATCAATGGTTTATTATGATGTTTAATGAAAATAGTTTTATTCCCAAACTGTCGGATACCACCTTCAAGTATGCGGATAATTCCCCTCCTGTAAATTTTCCACATTTTGCAAAAATGTTTCTTTGGTTCGCACAGTTAAGTCTCGTAAATACATCGATAATAACATAGGATTTTGTTCTGATAAAATTGCAACATCAAGATATATTTTACAGTAATTAATTTACGGGAGTGATTTGATCCGTTTGTTTTGCTTTTGGTTGTGCTGTTGTTGTTTTGTTTAAATTTTAGATTTTCCGCCTATGCTAAAATTAACGGAATGGAATTTTGTCGGAAAAATATTTTGTCCTAAAACTGGTAGACCTATTGCCAAGGTTTGTGTTTTTATTTTGTTTGAAAATAACGTAAAATTGCATATGTGACTGACCATATCAAAATCAGTCTAAAGTCGCATTTCAGAGTATCGAGATAATCCGCTCAGAAGGCATGTAGGTGCAAAAATATCGATTTTTAGATTTTGCTATATAATTAATTTTGAGACATTGAAAATATATTCGAATTAAATAAGTTTTTGACTGTTTATTTTAACTTTGATCGGACCCTATATTCTGTTTATGTTCACGTAAATATCGCGATTACGCAACGAACAATGGAAAATGAGCCCAATTCATTAGCACATTTTAAGCACAAAGAAAGAGACAGAGTGGTTGGATTTAGTATCGTAATAAAGGTTAATGTCCGGGTAATTCAACTATTCTTCTTTTAAACATAATCGTCATTCCAAGTACACACTTCAATCTCTTAAAACATATGACCAACACAAAGGAAATCGCGCACCTGTTGCAAAATAAGCCTATCGGCCTTTTGATTGGTCAAACGGACGTCACGTGATACTTCCGGTATCCCGTTTAAATTATTTGTTCACCGATCTTTACTGTTTACTGCGTTTTTATCGATATAAAAATGGAATTTGTCATCGATCTGTGTTAAAACTGTATAATAAAAAATAAACACAATGGATTCATCCCCAGAAGAAGTGGCTAAATGCCTAAAAGAGTCAGTAAATGGGTCAAATTTCGGAGGTATCGGAAACTGGAATGTATTGATTACAACTTACTTTACAAGTGCAAGTGGTACGTTGGACTGAGATAGTGAACGTAATTATATGGAAGAAACATTCTATTAAAGTAAATGTTGTAGATTTATTTTAAAAAAAAGGATTTAAAACAGTGTCGCCCTCATATAGTTACGAGACAAAAAGTTAAAGAAATTGACACTTTTATCATTTTCTATGATCACTATTGCATTATATGGTTGCTTTGTTAATAAATGAGTAAGTTCATTAAATAGAGTTGTGTTTTCTCTTTACAACAATGTATGACTTGATGGTGTAATTTATATAGAAAATGTTGGTTGCTACGGCATTTCGGCGGTCCTGTTATTATAATTCTATGATTTAACACTTTCGTACAGATACACGTCTATATGCATGTCTTTTTTGAACTCCGACATTTGCATGTCACAACCAACAGAACATTTGCCTGTCAAATAATACAATTTATAAATATAATAACTTTAGTGCTCTTTTTACAATCTTGTGTCCTTTGCGGATAACAAAGGTACATATCATTTCTACAAATCTTATCAGTTCACATTTATGATACAATCAACATGCTTAACCATCCAGTGAGTATGTTTCGTCTGTTTGCATGTAATAACTCACAGTAACCTTTGAAGAAAACAGGATTATTTTTCTTCCACTCAGTAGGTCCTGACAGTACAGATGTCTTGGGGTTAATATTAATAATATTGGTATCACTGGCGACTTGGATCGAGACACGTGGCTGTCATTTTCGTAGATAATTGACGTGTTATTAACAACACTGGTGTTCAGATTGCTTGTATCAACTAAAGTTGACATGTGATTGTGCGACATATTCCATGTGATATTCATTTATTAATTAAATTTTAATATTCCTGCCACTTTGATGGGTTTCAGATTTATGTTATTAAAATTTGTGACCATTGTAAGTACAATGCTGAAAATGTTTAAGATAATTTTTTATATTTAAATTGTGTAAATTACCAAGACTGATGGATTCAGTGGTACTGCCTTCATTATCATTGCTTTAATATTCTGAATTATTGCCTAATCTAGATAAGTAGGCGTGATTTTGCCTCTAATCTATTAGTTCTAGTTATTTATTCAGCCCGTATTAGTTTAATCTTTAATTGATTGAGTGGGGCGTTGTCTATCACGCTATCAGACGTGTCTAATTGTGCATTTCGTATTTTATTTTGCATGTTGGTCTTAGTTTGACTGTCCATTTCATCAATATCAACACTATTAATTAGAAGTGTCAGATTGTACGTACGTACGTTGATAGCGGCAAATTCGCACGGCTCTGCGAGAGACCTTTTGATTTAAAGGAATAACCCAGGCTGTAATTTGGGCATTTCTTATTGGGTCTATGTGGCACTAAACATCAATACTGTCAATGTGCTTTTTAATTTTAATTGTTCTGTCATTCAATGTTTCGAATATTCTACAATATGGAGCTTATCAAGTTTTTATTTTTTCTTCGTTTTTTTAATTATACGGGTTTATTGATGTGAAAGACTACAAATTCGGTGTACCTATTCGCGTACCTGCGAGGTACAGTCAGAAAGTTCCCGGACTTGTCCTTTTAAACACATTATTGACGTCGGATCGTCATAAAATTTACCATGTATGTATTTCTATTTAAATTTAATATCGACAGGTGAGAAAAAGTAGGTTTTAATACGTATTTGAATTTATTTTTTCACATTTACCATGTCCACAACCCTAATACAGAGCACTTCAGAATTTGCCTTATTTTGCAATGAGATGACTTTTTTTCTTCTTGAAGTTTCTCAAAATAATGGCGCCAAAACTTTTTGATTTTTCCGCATGACGTCAACGGAAGGTTAAAAGTAAACAATAACAAAATTTCAGCGTGATCGGTTGATGTATCGCCATTTTGTGAAGTATAATTTCCGCCGTGTAAAAAATCTGAAGCAAGAAAATGACAACGTTAAGTGAACGTACGGAGCAGCGGACAGTGATTAAATTCTGTGCGATGTCTGGTATGACCCCGACGGATACTTGGAAATTCATGAAACACAAGGATGGTGTTATAAATTGTTCCAGGACTCTTGTGTTTGAATGGCACAAACGTTTCCGGGAAGGTAGGGCGGATATCGAGGATAATGCGCGAAGCGGAAGGCCGGGAAATGATGCGCGCTCAGCCAAAAAGATTAAGGATTTTTTGCACGCACTGTTGTATACAACAAAGTAACACGTGCAATTTACCGTACTTTTAGCGCCCGCTATTGTGCAGTAGTCCCCTTTTTAGGATATGAGTGGTTAGACCTTGCCCCTTACAGCCCCGATCTCGTGCCACTAGACTTTCGTGTTTTCCCAAGACTTAGAGCAGACTTGAGAGGCCGGAGGTTTGATACCGAAGAAGAGATAAAGTATGCTGTTTGGTTGGCAGTCAGAAGCTACTCATCAGAGTGGTACGCAGACAAAAAACAGCAATGAGTACAGCGACATAGAAAATGTATAGAACACAGTGGTGACTATTTTGAGAAAGCATGAACGTGACGGTAAAATCTTTTTGTGACATTAACGTCATATGAACGTCATCGACGTCACGAAAGTGCTCCATACATGACATAGTGGCATATTCAAATGGATCAGTAAACATGTTTATGTTTGTGTATTTTACATATATTTATAAGTTCTTGCAGTGGAATCGTTATATTTTTATGTCGTATATTTAATTACAGAATCGTACGGAAAATTAAAAAGATATCATGACAGTCCAGGAATTTTTTTTACTGTACCTCGTATTACTTTTACTACGCGTGGATTCGATATGCTGATGTACCTTCTTGTAAATTTCACGACTTCTTCATAAAAATGTTCGTGAAACCCATTTTCGTATACGGAAAGCTATGACCCAAAGTAATAATTATTGGGCCGACTGGGTCCTTACGAAAAATAAGAATAAAGGTCTATTTCCACGTAACTGGCGCGTTAAAACATATATGCCAGTCAATGCTTGGTTAAATTCTATAGCCCCATCTTTTGGTTAAACCTGTATTAACTTTGTAATAGTAGAATTTAGTATAAGATGTGACCGTATATCAATGCAACCATGTCCGACATTCAGTGTAAAACTATATACAATGTAGTAACAAAACCAAGATTGTGCCAAACGAGTTTGAAAATTGCTATATGTTTTAACTTAAAAAACTTTTTTTTCAGAAAATGGCACTGTCATAGTTTAGTTTTTCTGCATTGATTTAATTTTTATTATAAAAAATGAGCAAACCATGCGATTGGATTAGCAGCAATGAAATAACATATGTATAAAGAAATTCGCACATCCTTAAGTGTTTACGTTGGGGTTTTACGTGCCTTATTATAAGTCAAATTTGAGGCATGTATGCACTAAAATGAATTCTTTTGACGCATATATGCACTTAACGATTTATCTGCTGATCCCAGCATTCTTCCTTAATTTTGTATATAAAAGTAACGATACTTTGTAGATGAACAGGTAAAACGTGGCAGGGATGGTTCTGTTTGATCTTCAGAACGCATTTAGTACTGTAAATCTTGATAGTTTGCTCATGAAATTCAGAACTCTTGGTCTAACTATGTCATTACTGGCGACATCCGGCTTATTATTGGTGGAGGAAAATACATTACTTATATTTGGGTAAAATTACAGGCCCACCGCAGGTTAGTTTGAAAACCACCCACAATGAAAATTATAGCCTCGATCGGACCTCGAACCTACGCGGTGAGGGGCTGATGAGTTGCAATACAGTGACACTGAACGCTCTGCCACGGGCACCCCAAATGATATACCATCTGTGGTCGAACACAAGTTACTTCTTTATGCAGATGATTTAGCAATTCTGGTCACTGTTAAAAATATAGATGTAATAAAATCGATGTTAAGTCGAGAACTTGAAACTGTGAGTGGCTAATATGTAATTAACTCTCTCGATTCTTTGGTAAAAAAATCAAATACTTTTTGGGTCAACACAAAAGATTAAGCCTTAATATCCCTTTGATGCTTCATTCAATCGAAAAACCATTTAATCCACAGAATCGGTCAAGTACAGTTCTGGAACTGTAACAGTTGTCACACGATAAGATATACGTACGGTACAATTACGTTCGATGTACGATACCATGTGCGGTTTTTACACGATACCATACACGTTACGGTTCGATACTATACACGATATGCAATACGATAGAAAATATACACGTTACGATGCGATATGGTGTACACTTCGATACAACATACTGTACTGTTTCCGTTTACGTCACGTTACACGAAATACTTTGGCAAATGCGGCATGTTGTTAAAGTAAAGGTTCAATCAGCCTATTTATACTGTACCAACTCGGTTAAGTCCAAATCGTTCTGCCCCAATCGGCCCACTTCCAGCGCATAAATGCGGTAATGTTTTCACGCCTTTCAAATGAGACAATACAACTATTTCCGTCTAAATGGCAAAATGTGTAGGCAAATGATAAGTGACGCTTATATGATAACCTGCTTATACATTGGACAAGTGTGTGAAAATGTACCATGTTAAGACAAATTAATTTAAATCTGTAATTTCCTAACATTCTAACACCACTCTTCTATACACGTATATTTCAATTTTCTACCCCTATTCCCCGCATCGTTATCTGCGTTTTACTGAAGTGAAATTTCACAGCCAGATTATGTGTGCTGGGATCTTCATACATGTATGACATGTCTTCCGACCTAATGCAGGTGTTGTGCACTGCAGCTAAATGAACACTGCCCGTCTAATTTGAATAGAAACGTTGTGTCATAAAAGTGGCAATCTGTGTGGGGGCTTATAATCGCTCGCGTGAATTATTATAATCGCTCGCGTGAATTGTAGGTACATGTACCGAATAACCTACATAAATGGATTAGCTGCTAGCAAAATAAATAACATCAGAAACATACCATTGTCTCATGCTCAACCCTTTTTCAAGCACTATTTAAATAAAAAATTCGGTAAGGAATAGTAGAATATGTGACAATCGGAAAGAAACTTAACAAACTAAAAAGATAAAAACAGAGCTATTAAATAATAATTACATTATTATGAGACAAAATTGGACTAACAACCGACAAATTAACACCTCCACTTAATCCTTTCCATGTAGGCATCAAATCCATTAACATCAAAACAAATTTAGTAGACGTAATCGACGTAATTGATAAGATTATTCCCTTAGTCAAACTCAACTCAAATACTGAGTACTGAGATATCGCTACCCACATACACATCTACACCGACGGTAGCAAGGATACAAACAAAAATGCTATATGAGCATGAGTTGTTATGATTGAAAATCAACAGAATAAATAAACAAGGCCAAAATAAAACTAAACACTAGACATTCTATATTTGCGAACTGTTAATTATAACCAATAAAATGTGTTCAAATAGAACAAAATTGCCGATCAACAATAAATATTTACCCCGGCTCTCTTAGTCATTTACAAGCATTTCAGACAATTTACGGAAAAAATAGACAAGAACTAATCAAAGATATAAATAGATTCTAAAATACTAAAATACAAATGTTAAGCAAAATCTCTAATATGAATTTGGAGATTGGAACTCACCATCATAATATAGCATATGATTAAATATTACTAGACTCGGACTCGGATCCAGTTACCTAGGTGAAGAAAGTAAATCGCCCCCCCCCCCCCCCCCCCTGCGCCCCCCGACAAAGGAGAACTACAAATACGCGCTCTTAATCTTTTTTAGAATAAATGCATTTCATTAAATATTTAATTAATAATATAGGATAACACCTACATAAACTGAATTAATACAATGTCCAACCGATATCATATCCAAATCAAACAATAACTAAAGTTTCAAAACCCACAAGACACGTGATAGGGTGAAATCCCTTTAAAATCTAAACATTCCTAATAAACCCATTCTATGATTGGCTGGACCCCAATTTGGCGGAAGATTATGACTGCTCTTTGTTTAAAGGCATTACACCTCTAAGAAACTGTTTCTTAAAATTTTCACCATTGAAATGTTTTCTACTCCTGATTAGAGCTGGCACTTTTTGAACTAAAAGTGAACATGAAATCGGATGATTATGAACAAATAACACATTAAGTTACAAACTAGTTACGAGGATGTTTTATAGTGAAAAAAGTACGGGAAAAGTGGGTGAGTAGTTAAGCTTGGGTTGGTAATTCAGTTAGTTTAGTATATCGTGTATAATATATATTTTAGTAGAGAACTAAATGTATTTAATGTATTTAATATCTTCTAGGTATTAAAGTGTTGCATTTTTATTAAATCTGCCTTTTTCCGCTGGTACAAAAAAGCAAAGACACGTGTAAATAATATAGGTCTTTGTAGCTAATCTCTTGCTATTGTGTGCTGCCTTAACCAAAACAGCACGGGGTTAAAGTACTTCTCTATGTCACAGTAAGGTCAGTTCCTATTGGTGAACTTGCATTCTTTACCAGGGTAGCTTGATCCTAGTTTTAATTAAAAAACTATTCTAAACTTACAATATTGTGGCAGTATATATTGAACTTAGAGTCCTACCAACATATCCGAATATCTGAATTTGTGCGTTATTTATTATATTTATTTTATTAATTATAGCTCTTTTTCCATGGCTTGGTTTCCTCCCTAGTTTCATAAAGGCATTTTGGTTTTTTGACAGGAGACTGTAAAGACTATATTTGTCTGCTGACTTGCTTGATTTTGCAATGATTAGATATTATATCATTTTCTATTGTTACCCCAACGGTATTCTTTTCAGTATCCATACTGACGTCAAGGTACATGCCGATGTGCGCTAGTTATTTTAGGAGAGTATGAAAATGGCTTCATCATCCTAAAAAGACTTACAAAGGACCATTTCGTTATAAGAGGAAATCGATTTAAGAACAGACCAATTAACACCTCCGGTCAATACGTTAATGATCAAACCAATCAACATAACGAACGGCTAAAAAGCCTACTTCCTTTAAGATTAGTGGTGTCAATTAACACACGTGCACGTGATTGGCAGGGCGGGAAAATGTACGGAAATTAAAAAGGCATGATGACAGATGTTTACTGTTATTTATGATACTAGCACATTGTTTTGACAAACCCATTCACACCTTAAACGTTTGATCACATCACTGGCAGAAGAATAGTTATATTAATTTGTTTGCTACACTTGTGAACGTACTTTTATTGAATTTTCATCGAGCACTGAATTGCTTTTATTTATTTATTTATTTAAATTCGCATAAATGTGTATACAATTTACGCGTTTAAAATAATTTGCGAAGAGACTATATCAGTGTTGATTGTGCCCAGCGATGACATAGGTAAGCTAGCTTTACAATTAACTAACATGTCGGAATATCAGAGATGATTCCACACGGTCCAATCATTTATTTACAATGTTCATTGTATATGAGCCATATCATTTGAATCCCATGTTTGAGACAAACCTCTTTTCCATAACCTGACATAGAGCTAGATTATGTTATAGCTAGTTTTTTCCCAGCTGTATGTTTATTCCAATTACGTCTTACTGCTCTTTATTTTCCATAAAAGCGTGGGCAAATAACCAGAATCCTAGTTTTCACGAATATTTTCCTAAACGTCCATTCATATTCAATCTACGCATATTGTCATTCAAGTAATATGTTCGAAGGTGTGCAATATTAATTTGCTCATCGATGGTATGTATGTACCGGAAATGTAATATATAGTTTAGTTTCTGTTTAGAACCATAAACTTCTTGTTGTATTTGTGAAGCATTTATTATGACATTTAAATTTCCTGTGAATTTTTGTATGAGCATGATAATGTCATTAGAAAAATGTCACAATATATGTATCTTTGTATCAAAGAATTATGAGAAGGCACAGCGCAATTCTCCTTGTGTTACGTTACCATACTAAATGTTCCGTTACGATACCACGGTCTTGTCATAAGGGTTCCGTTCCGATACGATACGATGTAACTTTTACGATATGGCTCGTTACGTTACTTCACGATAGGCCTCTCACGTTACACGAAACGTTACGTTACCATACGATACGTTTACGATAGAAATACGCACGATATACAATGTTTTGGACAACTGGTACGGTGCCAGGACTGTATCTGGGCGCAACAACTGTTTATAGTGTATCATTGGAAACCATGGAAATATCAGTTATTCTAAAGGTCAACACCAGACT
Organism: Sinonovacula constricta; assembly: GCA_007844125.1. NCBI lineage: Eukaryota > Metazoa > Mollusca > Bivalvia > Cardiida > Solecurtidae > Sinonovacula > Sinonovacula constricta. Next base: position 55,827,567 of record CM017558.1, read on the forward strand.
CAAGTTAGTTTCTCCACAGAACAAAAAAAACTGTCTTAATCTTCTTAATCTCCATACTAAGAAAATGCTTATTATAGATAGATGTCATTTTGATTATGCTTGTACTCTGTGGTTTCATTTACAACTCAAGCCATCAAAAATCATGTACAGGTCACACCAAACAAACCGATTAGATTTATGCGTAAACTTGATCCTTGGACTCCTATTGGCAAGAATCAATTTTCATTCTTAAATTGGTTACTTGTGGCTACTGCAGTTGATTTCAAACGTCTTCGTCATGTTTTAATAGTTACACAATTTGCCCATTTGTTTTTGATGGAACTTTAATGATAGAAAAACAATTGTTAGCTAGTTCTGTTCATGGTCACACAACTAGATTTATCTCTAAGGCTGTTAAATGTAAGAACGACTGGGAATTTTCTTTAAAGGCGAATGGTCGCTTCTCTGTCTGTAGAATGATTTACCACAAAATATTGTGGACTGTGTCATGTTTTAACTTCAGTGCTAAAAATCATATTGGTTAACCTGATTTTTAAACCTACTGTGATTTTATTTTTCCAATATCTGTAATTATTGCTTAACATAGATACATTTTTTATACATTTCTTTGTTTTGATCCCGTTGTGGGTTAGAATTTGTACAATGTTAGCTTATTTTAAGCTCATGATATTTGACATTTGTATGTTTTAGTGTTTTAGGTTTTAGGGTGCAAGTTTGATGCGTCTTACGTTTAATCATGAAATACTAAATGTTTTTGTTTAAATCATTTTAATAAAATGTATTAATTAAAGTCAGTGCAATATATTTTTTTAGTTTAATAACCATTGCTTGGTTTTAGTAATGTCACACAATAAATTATATTTTTATATATTTAAGAATTTTAATTTTTATTAGGTAATATTGTTATGTTGGAGCAACACAATGTCCCATAGTCGTGGCATTTGCTTGACAAACATATATAACATATCTCTTTAACATATTCATTATTTACTTAAACAATTTATCACACTTAAAGTTTATGTAATATAGTTTTTATATCTACCCCTGCCTCTCAACTTAATATAATAATTTATGTGCTAAATTCTCTGTGATTATAAAACATTAGAATGTCTTCCTACGTCACCCTATGTCATAATCCAAGGACCACAATGATAATAAACAGCTTTCCAAACTCTTTTTTGAGTAATCCTTAATATGTAATGATTGTTGATATCCAATTTATTTTATTCATGCTTGTTTTTATTGTCTCAAGTTCGTGTCTGTTTTGATGTGTCAAATGACATGTATGCTAACATTTTATATTGAAATAAATTTATCTGTCGTTCGGATTGCGATGCATCGAATCATCACGCTCGTTCGAATGACAATTACAGTCCTTTGAGCAACATTTCATTTATAAATTTTCTATACAATCCATTTCCCTGCACCCCGCTGGATACAGATAAAACCCATTTAAAACAGGAAGATACTTGTCAACTTTATTTCCTTTCTAATTATTTTAAATAAATAATTTGTATGCGTAGGCATGGTCTGAGTACATGATTTATAACGCCCGGTTAAGTTTCACAACATAAACGAACGCCTTCCGTGCATTGCGCATGCTCTGAAATATATTTTACTTAAAAGCTGATCGAGGGTCGGGAATTAATCACTTTGAAGCAATTCTGGAGCAATGAAATTGTATATGTTGTAAAATGTGACTTAGTCGGATAAAAGTGTTTAATTGATAACGTTGGTTGCCCACTCGAACTGCAATCATCACACAATTACGATGACGATAAAGTGCTTGACCTATGTTACTATCAAGTATGGGGGTGCGGATATGAACATTATTTCATAATGGAAAGCAGGCTGTAGTTCTCAGTTGCTATATTTAATAAGAATACGTACAGGGGTGAAACTATAAATTGTTACTAAACGCACGCTGCACGCACGCTTAAACGACTGACTGACTGAAACTAGTTTAATTAGGTTCTACTCGCCATGTTCAGGGCTTTTTCATGACCCCGCCATGTTGCCCATGCAAGGCTTAAATATTGCATTCCAAATATGTTGCCTAAAGTGGGCCCTAATTAGGTACCTAGTTTACGTACCCATTTACAAAAAGTATGGTTTAATTTTGCATGTTTTATCCTAAGGGGGATTGAGCATGTTTTGAGTGAATTCCACTCGCTAATTTATGGTTCGCTCCCCTGACACTAGGGCCTAATGAAGTTGGTTTTCTTTTATTTTTACCATAGGAAAGGTTCCCCGTTTCGGCATACCTCTTCCCTTATATGAGATAGCAGGGAAGGGGTGCACCTTTAGGGAACTGTTTAGCTAATAAGCAGGGTATTTAATAATGAGTTAAGGTCGTTAGTATAGACCCTAGTGTTTGTTATTTTAATATTTGATGTCTGGACGCCCGGGGCCCGACCGCCCAATAAACCATCTTTCTTGCCTTACATATGTAATCTATTTGTCAAGAAAGACGTCCCCGGCTGGTGGTATAAGGTAATGCTCGCCTTTGTTTACTCATTAATATAGGAGTATTTATACATGTTTAGAATATGTTAGGCGGCCATTACCTTATGGATTTCCTTATTCTACCACACACATAATCCATGCACTCAAGGGTCTCCTACACTCAAGCATACTTATCACTACAAATTCTACGTATTCTAATCTAGGCATTTCTATACTATATACAGCAGTGGAAGGGTTTTTTCCCTCCACTGTCCTACAGTGCATAAAGTGTTAAAGGGGGTAGCCATGCATGTTATAACATAGTAATATATATTACATACTGGTAGGTTGATATGCTTATTGAACCTTTGTGGGTAGCCTTTGTTTATACGGACCCCTTAGTGGGCTTCCGATTATTCAGCGTACCCTGGTTCTACTTAGAGTTAATATTGATAGAGTCTAATCTGATACTGGATCCTATTTTAATTTCATACTGATGAGTCCAGGTTGCCGTTGTTTTTACGGGGTCCTTAGGGGTCGCCCGTTTATTTGGCAACCCGGTATTTTGGTAAAAACTATATATTATTGATGTAGTGTTGTAATGTGTCATGGTGGATTTTCCTATGTAACTTTTAGATGGGGGTTTTCAGGTGCCCTTGTTTTTACGGGGTCTTTAAGAGTTTTTTCAGCGAACTGCCATCTAATTAGAATTTTTTTTGTTATATTCTAAAACCTTATATATTGCAGCCTAATGGGTCTATTTGTGTAAATTTATAGTGTGTCGTGTCTTAATTATATATATCCTTCTCCTTTTATTTAATTTTATGGCCACGCTGGGTATGGAACTTTAGATTTCCATAAACTGATTGACCTACTTCGCGATTGTTTGTTCCGCTGATTTCTGATTGGTCGAGCCGTACGGACCAAAGTGAACGCATCGTATATTAGTGATCTTGATTGGAAAAGATTCGGGTTATCGATTGGAATTAAATGTTGTTTGTGTAGTTAATGTTTTCTTCGAATAACCCCACTTTAATTGATTCTGCCTTGTCGGGGGGGGGGGGGGGGGAATAGTAGTTTTTTTCTTTTTATGATCGTTATTCCTAATTTAATATTTAACTGGTGTTCTAATTCTGCTCGCGCTGTTGCGTGCTGCCCACACTGGAAGATCACGTGTACGCACGCTTAAAGGCATCTCAAAAACCTTATATAAGTTTATATAAGTCACACAACCCCCCCCCCCCCCCCCATTTATTCACCAACCCAGCATGTGTGGGCATATGTAAGCCAGGCTGCCACAGTCTGTCACGATGTGTCTGTAACACATGTATTGTTCAAGATCCAAGTGTATGTATGCTATATATGGGGGTTGAGCATACTAATTAAAAGTTTGTAAAGGAATAGTTGTGAATATACCAATTACGCAATCGTAACTACCAGAAATTATTCTATCAGTTCTTTTTATTTTTTTATTAATTAAATATAAATCTTTACATGTATTTGTTTTCTTTCTTACTTTGTTGGTTGATTTTGATTTTTCTTATATATTTTGTTATTTCTTTCTTTCATTCTTTAAGTTTTCTTATATATTTTAATTTATATTTTATTTTGATTTGTAAAATTTATCATAAAAAGCAACATTAAGTTTGGACATAAATTATATATTACTAAATACTTTTCATTCTCTTAATTATTCCCTTAACTCATGTTTATGCCAGAAGATCAACACTTTTTTAAATACTTGATTTTTGTTTGTTATCCAAGTGTATGTATGGTATATTTACATAATAAAATAAATGAAAAAGAAAAACAACACTCATGATTTTCTTGTATTTTCAAAATCAAATATTTAACAATGAAATATATACATAATCTTGCAGTTACAAAATTGACACCTTGTAATTAATGCAATAAAGAATTTGTAAGGGACCAATAGTAAACAACCCACATTTTTGTTAACATTATTACTATATTGGCTAAAGACTCTCTGCAGTGATGACCAGCAATTGGCAGGTCTGGTCACAGCAGGTCGGGGCCAGGCTCAATGGGATACCACATTCCTTTCGAGATGCCTTTAATCTGATATCACTTTTTTGCTCCACAGTGCTATAAGGTTTTTGGTTACTGTTGGATTCCGTTTTGTATTCATTGGGATCGGAATTGGTAGCCTGCTTTTAGCCATTGTTCTAAATTAACTATACAATTCAAATCAAGAAAAAAATCAAATTCTGTTCAGTATCAAGGTAGCAAGTATTCTACTGCCCACCAGAGTTATGGTTCGTTACTGTTAAGTGTTCATTTAATTAATCGACAGTGTAAGAGATTGTTTAGTTTGCAGGATAGTCATCTTCTTGTTTAAAGCGCATGCTCTCAACGGCGCCTTGCATGTCTCACATCATCCTAGCTCTTTCTTATAATACATTGACATACCTGGAATGTTTATCTCTGAATACTACCAGAACATATTCAACTACATTCGCAAACCTGTCCCTATAACTAAATATTTTTAAAAAATATGAATTAATTTTGGTCCTGGTGTTTTATATCACTAACTATGATGCTGGGTGATGCTTATCAGATGCACATGCACATCTTTTTGTTCCTCACCGATGTAATTGGGAGGAGGATATTGTTTTGGCGTTGTCAGTCCGTCCTTCCGTCCTTCCGTAAGTGTATTTATTAAGCACCTATTTTGTGTAAAGCGGATTCTGGATTGTAATTAGCGCCTTTGAGTAAGAGATTGTCTCAAAAAAAAAGCACAATCAAATATTTCTTGTAACCTGTAAAAGAATAAAATGTCATTAGTTAAAACTTTTATTTTCATTTTATAAGATGTGCTGAACTCTATTTTCTCCTTCTCTTCAACATCATCATGAAATTTTTGTAGTTTTCGCAATGTGTAACATATACGTGTTAGTAATCCTTCGGCTATATAATAATAAACACAACAATTGCATAAGTACCATTCTTACTGCATGTATATCATACTAATTGTGTTGCAGTGCTTAAATACCAGAGATTGACCTAAATGCCATCTGGACGTATTAGTGGTAATAGATATGGCTGCCATTTATAATTTAAACAACTATTAGGACCTAAAGAGTTAATGCTATGTAGAATAATCGGAGAAACGGCATTTAACAGTACAGGTACTCATCATGGCTTAGTTATGAAAGAAGTAAACTACTACTTTAGCCTTGTATGCACACATTTTCCTTTGACAATATCCCAAAAGTTTTACACATAAAATACAGATGACGAATTACTAACTTGATACAAAATAATAAAAACAGAAATCCAGTTATTATGGAGAGTGGTACTGACCAATCAGTAGGGCCGACTTTATGAGTTACTTTTGCATGACCCATTTAGAACGTGTTTAAAAACACCTAGCTCATAAAAATTGAGTCTCCCACAAGATTTTCAAACAAGTCCCGGTACAAGAAATCAAAAACCACAATTTAACACTATTTACAACATATATAAGTTAACAGCAAAACGTTATTCTTATTATGTTTAATGAATAATGATGCAATTTTTCACTATGTAAGGTTTATGTTCTTTACTTGAGGATAACTTGTCCATATTCAGGCACACATTATTATTCACAATGGTGTGAAGTTGGATTCATAACCATTATTTCAACAAATAAATATGCTTATGGCATTGTTTTTTTATAAATGCGAACGACGCAGCAACAAATGCGAGTCTATATTACCGAATCACTGTACATAAATCAAGGAGTTACACAAATTTCATACAATGAGTATTAAGCAATATTTATACTACTAATTTCCTGCAAATGAAGGAGTTACACATATTTCATACAATTAGTATTAAGCAATATTTATACTACTTATTTCCTGCATATCAAGGAGTTACACATATTTCATACAATGAGTATTAAGCAATATTTATACTACTAATTTCCTGCATTGCTGTACTGCTACAGTGCAAGAGATGCACAACACAAACGTATACCCTCTTGTTCGGAGCCTCACAAATCACAGCCGTTCGAATTATTTTCTTCTAGAAAAATATCTCACAGGCCTAGGAAAAGCTTAATAGAGCTTCGAAGGTGTAAATCCTGGCGCGTGTTGCTCTTTAATATAGAAAATCGCAACTGTTTAAAGTTATTTTGTCTAAGTGTAAATGACTGTCAGCAAGCAGACAATTCACTATGCACTCTTTCAAGTGGAAACAACGTCGTCTGTCATTACTAAGTCTGTAGCAGAAGCACTGCCGTTAAGAATTTATTTAAACTGCAAAAATAGTGTTACTAAGTATTCAGTGATACCACACGGGAATACAATAAGTGGGTGTTACTTTTAAAATCAGTGTATTTTTAATGTATTCGGTAGCATTAATAGGCATGATTTAGACATAATTGAACCTAAAATGCAAGCATATAAGGAGTATTGTTAGTCTAATAAAACAGTTTCGGTGGTCGGATGTCAGTGACTCTGTAGCTATTGTCCCAATGTATACTCTACCTTTTAGAAGAAGTATGTGTGGTTGTATTTTTCTCGTTGTTGTTGTTTGCATCTTATATTTATCAGCACACCAACATACTGAGTTTTCTTAATTGGACTTCCGATGAAGCTGTTTGTAACATATAGTACAAACTGTGTTGGACATTAAATTAGTATGCACTTAGTTTAAACTTTCAAAAGTTACTTAGTTTAGTTACTCTTCAGACCCAAAAGTCATTTCGCTGACAAAGTATATGTTGCGTTTGTTAAACATTTAATCTATACAAAAATATCGACAAAAATATTATAAAATATTATTAATAACACATATTTAAATAAGACATGTTTTGTGATGCGACCAATTTATGTCTAATCAGCATTTTTTTAATCAGCAGCGTTCACATCTTGTAAGTACACTTGCGTGTCTTGTCAAAGTATACTTGCATGTTTTGTCGAAACCTAGTTATTAATTAAAATATAAAGATTTAGCTCTTGTATGCCCTGGACAGGGACGCTTAAGCACATTTGACCGCCTTGCCAAAATTATGGTTGAGCGTCTGTACGTCTTGGATAATTCATGGATGAGAGTTTGTCTGTTAAAATGACGGGTTAGCGATTGTCAGCCCTGTCGAAATCGATGGGTTTGTTTATGTCCGGATAAGCTTTTGTCCGAGATTCTATTTTAATTTTAACTGCCATAAATTTTTGAATATTAGAATATGCCCATTTTACACTGATTTATAAGAAGACCACGAGATAACGAATTATGTTTGTTTTGGTGTTTGGGGGTGTTGTGGTTGTGTGTGTGTGTGTGTGTGTGTGTGTGTGTGTGTGTGTGTGTGTGTTTAGCTAGTTTTTTCATTTTGTGTAATATCTCGTCATAGTGCTTATTTTGTCATTTTTTCGATGTAGTTGTCGATAATGCTGACACAAATACTTATTTTCGATCGAGTTGCATTGGCAGAAGTTCTCCATATCGTCATATAAACATCGAAACAAGAAACGCATAGATTTAGTAATTACCTATGCCCACAGTGTGTGTAACAGACAGCCTGTTGTATTGCTGACCGTTACCATTGCAGGCGACTTTTGCCTAAGTACACATGTAGCACACAAGCGATTAATGACTCCGCTTGCTTCTGTAACTGCCCCACTATTCTTAACACTCGAAGTGCTTCTTTTTAGCTTGATAGAAATTTAACTTTGTTTAAATATGAACAATTTTCGACTGCTGTAAACATAATATGTTTCTTGTAATGACTTTAAAGAGAATTATTTTTAATTGATGAGTTTATAAAGTATTCTTTCATAAGCAACTAATAATGTTTAATGGTGAGGTTTACGAAGAAATTAAGCTGAATTTCAATTGTCTGTGATTACAATAAGTTAAACTAGAATCGGCAGAATGTTGCGGGGAATTCGAAAACACGGTTTTTATTTTAACAAAAGACCATCATTTTTTACCATTGTAGGCATGGCATTTAACAGATCTCAAATATTACTGACTTAAGCAACCCAGTCCACTTTTGCCGACTGACAATTCCAAGGCGGTAATTTTTGCGTTTGCCCTTTTTGTTAAATGACTAATCACATTTGATTAAACATCGTTACTCTATTACAACAACTGCTAACAAAATGTTTTATCATAAAGCACTGTTTTAAGTCAGCAGATAGGGGCTTAGACGCCTCATACTTAAAGTATAATAATACAATCCTAAATTCGTCAACTTGGGTAATAACGAATATACAGTACTGAAAATCATGAAATTGACAAACGGAACGGAGTGGAAATGGAAATGAAACGTTTTTCGTTTCCTGTTGAAACGGAAACGGAACGGAGTGGAAATGGAAATGCAACGGAGCGCTACAAACGCTTGAAACGGTGTAAACGGTATAAACGCTATAACCGGAGCGCTTGGAACGCTAGAAACGGTTGAAACGGAAAAATCGGAATGCTCGTAACGGTAGAGTTATTTTCACTTCCGCTTCAAACGTTTCTAGGTCACCCGATTATTTATAGTAACATTTCAACCGTTTCTTGGTACGAAATAAATTTAAACGAACACAATTACTGGCTTCAATTAATCAACACAAACGCGCTTTTATATGTGCTCTGCAGAAAGAAATAACATAAATTATTATCAAAAAATCGTATTTATCAAACTTGTACATTACAGTTCCGAAACCGCACGAGTTGTCCAAGTCATCGTGTACCGTTAAAACAGAAACTGCACTAAAAATCACTCCGCACGATAAAACACGCAATTTAACTATAATATTGCGTTTCTGTCGAAACTGATGTTTTAATTAATTCCAATGAATAGCTTAACATCCGCCTTGGATCGACATTCTTAGTCTTCATTGTTTGGCATATGAAGATAGTGTGTACACAGCTGTCATTACACGTATGCGCGCGCAATGTCGCAGCATTTCCCGAGTTTGAATTTTCGCTAATTACTTTGTAGCTGCATGGTCCGTTCCCGGATCAACTACGCCAATCATTTTTGTGTGAACATACTTGCTTAAAGTATTTTTCATTTGCAAAGAATGCATTGCGTGGTACAAAATAAAGTTACTTAATGAAATTAAACCTCAACCAAAGAAGGTAACATATCTCATATAACACAAAAAAAAACATAAAACAACTACACATAAAACAAACAAACAATGCTATGTATTATTGTAAGGTGTGACCCAATCAAGAACCAATAACATCCTCCCCGGCACTCAGAGCCAATGACAAGTATGATCCTAAAGTTCAACGTCTAAATAACCATAGATTGCCAAATAGTGCACGTATACAATCATCGATTGACAGTTAAATGAAACAACCGTGATAAAAACTTACATCACGATAAATATTAAAGACATAATAATCATTACCGCCATTAAATTCACCTGATCACACATGATCATCATCAGGATCCCATATTACTTATATAATCACCACTAATCATCATCAAAAGCAGCATCACCGGCATCACGATCTACATCATAATCGTCATGAGCATCAGCATCACCGTAACCGTTATTACCATTTACATTATAATCATAAACAGCATCGGTATCACCGTCATCATTATCAGCAGAAGCAGCAGTAGCAGCAGCAGCACCGTCATTTACATCATCATTACTTTAGTTACAGGGGTATGGATATGTATTTTATTTTATCTTGCCTCTTTGTCAAGCAAAGTTTCTTCTGCTTCTAATCTTAATTGTTATATATCTTATAATGAACAATGTTGTAAATTTGGACAATAGTATCAAAATTCCTATTTCTAAATGCATAGTTCCCATAATGCGCTGTTACATATATAGGATTAATCGGAATTCGTGGACCGCGATTAAGAATCTGCATACAACTTTTGACTTTACTTGACTTGCAACTATTTGAATGAGGCCTGGCTACGGCTCATTTTCCCATTCATGTCTTGAATGTTCTATGCCAAAATGTGGTCTAATGAGGGCCCTACCGGGTACTTAATTTTTGTACCCATTTAAAGATAGAAATATATTAATTTAAAATATATCGTTTTGTTAATTGATATTATGTTTCTCCATGCGCGTGGGTAGGGTGCATGCCATCATAAAGTTCTACTCTAATTGAATCCCTAATTTTAAGACATGAGCGGACACCCCGACTAATTAAGCTAATTGGCAGTTTTATGACACCTTGTTTGTCTAGTGGACAGGAAGTGTGACCGTGTTTTGGCGTCTTTTCCACTTCGCAAGAACACATGCATCCTCTATGCAGCTGTGTTTGAAAATGTCACCTTATGGCAGTCGCGTGGTTTATGACCTTCACCTTTTAAAGAGCAATATGCATTGACTTACGCGAGGACAACAAAAAGGACAAAACACTAAGGTGCACGATATCTTTTTTGGCTCATAAAAGGACCTAACGCTATATTTAGTAGTACCCACAATGGTGCACCCTTTCCCCACCCACTATTTTTTAGTTTAAGAAGAGGAAACGTGGATGTGGGGATTGGGGATTTCTTATAGTAAATACTACATTAATTGTCGTGTTTTTGTAAATAATGTTATCAAGAGAAGACACATCAAGGAACACAGTCTAATGTATATTTTCATCTCGTGTTTATTGCAAATGTATTATTTCAATGGCTCGCCTATTCTTTTGTAGTTAATCCATACCTTAAATATAAATAATACCTTTATAAAAGTGTTTATGATCATTCAAAGGACTAAAAAGTTTTTGTAAGGACATTTATATAAGTAAAAACATGCGCAGTCTGAAATATTACTACATAGTACAGTTTCCTCCCTCCACTATCATTCCTTTAGAACTTATATTTATGCCGCGAAGGTAAATCGTCAATAACGTTGCATATTTTTTCATTGCACACGCCGTTCACGCGTACTTACCATTTTTAATCCCTAAACAGTACCCAGCGTTCACACCCTGTCTCTCTCTTCTAAATGGCAGCTTGATGACAATTATCGATCGATATCATGTTGCACAGTATTGAGAGAAATAATAGGTCGGTCAATTTGAAACAAAAAAAATCTTTTCGGCGACTCCAAATGATAGTGACCGGCGATTGTTTCCCAGAATATTCTTTGATGTTGCAGTGTTAGCCAGAGAGCCCTCCTATCCAGAAAGAAATTACACCGCATCTAATGATTTATGATTTATTTGTTCACCGCATTTATTTGTTACAACCTCGGAGAAATTAAAATCACATTGATATAATTAGCGACTTCATGTTATAAGTGCGTGAAAAATATTGTTAACAGCCGTTTATTGGCGCTAATATGTGCAAACCGAAAACACAACAACACACACTTGTTTCTAAGAAAGTTGTTTGTTCTATGAGACTATGTATGTGCCTGTTTTCGACAAAACAACATGTTCATGTTTATATGAGATAATCATTTTAACCATGAAATGTGACTGTAGTGAGTAATACTTATCTAAAATTATTGGATATTACACGTTACTATCAGCGAGACGTTAAATCTAAAGTCCGCCATATAACAAATATCGGAAAGGGGCAAACATTCGCCTTTTTATTTTGGCAGTGGGGATGGGGGTAAACGCTGGGCCTTTTTATTTGAAGGACCTTTTTATTTGAAGGGGAGAGGGGGTGACAAACGTCCGGTCTGCACTTATAGGGGCGGGGGGCAAACGTCCGGGGCAAGTTTTAAAAAAAAATGTGTGTGATATCGTCTTATTTTAAGGTCGGATCACCATTACGCTTTTTTTGCGGATTTACACGTCACAGAGAAGTAACTTTTTAGGATACTGTGTGTGTGTGGACCATATTTGGAAGTTATTTCTTGTTTGTTTATTCCGGGATATGACGTCTGGCGAAGACAAGTAGGTAGGCATCTTCTCAATACTGCACTCCCCGAATTTTGAGGATTATTTGCAGGTGCTGGTTGTTAAGGGTATTTTTTGTCTGCAATTTCCCTCCGGGTGACTGACACTGAATATCCTCGTCGCAAACAATCTACTGCCGATTCCTTTATATATGATGGAAGACTTTTGCCTCTCCCTAGAATGTTTACTTCTTTCGTCATTTTGCAAACACACCGGAAGTACTTTACCTTTAGAAATTTATTAAACGAAATTTTTAGTCAAAATCGGAACGGAGCGAAACGGAACGCTTGAAACGGTAGAAACGGAAGAAACGATAGAAACGCTGGAAGCGTTTGAAATGCAGCGCTGGAAGCGAATAAAACGAAACGGAAACGCAACGGAAGCGGAATGGAAACGGAGCGGCAAACGCTTCCAACTGAAATGGAAACGAAACGGAGTGGAAACGGGAAAATTGTCAATTTCGTGATTTTCAGTACTGTAGTTAATCAACGGTAGATCTACATGCGTATAGATGATAAGACGTGTACTTATTCAATCAACGGTAGATCTACATGCGTTTATATGATAAGACGTATACAATGCTAGATTAACAACTTGTTTAATTACGAATATGGAAAAATGAATGATAGATAAATAAAACACAGGTACATGGCCAATCAACTGTAGGTAGTAATGCATGCATATAGATGATAAGACATAAACATGGCCAATCAGCGGTAGATTTACATGCGTAAAGATGGTAAGACATGTACTTATTCAATCAACGATTGATCTACATGCCTAGATGGTAAGACATGTACATAGTTAATTAACGGTAGATCTTTCATGCGTATAGGTAATAAGACATGTACATGGTCAATCAACGGTAGATCTGCATGCGTATAGATGATAAGACATGTACATAAATATCTAAAAACAATGGTAGATCTACATAACTAAAGAAGTTAAAATGTGTACAGGATTATGATAAATAAACGGCAGATCTGCATGTGTATAAATGGTTAGGCATGTACATGGCCAATCAACAGGTATATTTACATGCGTATAGGTGGTAAGATGTGTACATAAATATGGTCAATCAATGGCACATTACCATGCTTATAGACGATAAGGCATGTACCTGGTTAATCATCGGTAGATTTACATGCCCAAAGAAGTTTAAATGTGTTAACAAGAAGTGTTTTCATTAATATGGTCAATCAACGGTAACTCTACATGCGCTTAGATGTAAGACATATACATAGTCAATCAACGGTAGATCTACATGCGTATGGTAAGACATGTACATGATCAATTAACGGTAGATCTATGTGCATATAGTTGATAAGACATGTATATGGTCAATCAACGGTAGATCTACGTGCATATAAATGATACGACGTGTACAATACTATATTCATCAATTTGCATAATTTCAAATATGCTCAATCAACGGTACTGTACGGTTTGGTTCTGTGTCCGGCTCCGGTCAAAACAATCTATGCTTTTTCTCTCGCTCTTTAAAAATATGCTTAATTACTCGCGTATCGTCCTCACATCATCTTATTTATCTTGCTTATCTTGCCAACACGACTTTGAAGTATGACCCATCAAATCGACGCAAGGTGTACTTCCAATCGAACAGGTATGTTCAACACAGTCGATTGATGTTGATACTAAAGCCCCTAGACCGAACCAATATCGTGATCAATATGGCGATAGAGAGTGACAATCGTTTACACCTACATGCATTCCCGATAACGAATTGACAACTGTAAACAACCTTGGAAAGGCCGAGTGTAAGCTCTTGTGGTATATCGGACGAGTTAAAATCTTTTTAAAACATGACCCAAGAAAAATACTTGTCCAAGTTCTACTAAAATTGTGTAACGTAAAAACCAAAATTCAAGATTGTCTGATATTACACACTAGGGTCAGTGACCTTGAACTTCAAGCAACCTCATTTGTTGACCGGTTAACAACATACATACAGTATCAACTGTTAATGCTCGTAAAAAGCTATGGCCCGAACACAAGCGTCTAAAACAATTTTGCCCAAGCAAGCGGTTAAACATGGTTTACCCGGCGAAAATCATCATCGATCGCATGACCACCTTTACAGAATGCTATTCATAGCCGAACAAATACGGTAACTGAGGAACGACTGCAATCAAGGAACCGCTTGGCATCTATAGCTCCCCGAGGACGATCAGGGCAACAGTCGAAATCCCCATATCAACTTCATACTCCACGAGCTCCACGATTCCAACCACCGGGTCCCGGTACGCTTCGGTACTGACTTACAATCCCCGTGTTGTTTAACTGGCCTTAAGACACTCCATTGCGTGCACCTGTTTTCGCAGGACCCACCTCAGGGAACACTCAGTAGGGACAGTTGTGGGAACCCGTACAACTACCTGTAAATAGAAAGAACACAATTTATATATGTACTTTAAATGTAATGAAAAAAAGACTTAAGTATCCAGACTTTCTCATGTATATTAATAAGTTTGATTTATTCAGTGTTTCAGAGACCAATCTTGACTTATAATCATGTTTACTTACTTGGTGACAATGAAATTGTTGATATCCTGGTCTACCTCTTTTTCTTTAAATATAGAAAACAGTCATTTAAGAGAAAGTCTGGAGGTATTGGATTATATGTCAAAAATGAAATTTAAAAAACAAGTAGAAATTATAAATACAAGCTCAGAATATGCAATGTGGCTAAAAATTAAACCCGATGACCCGAACCCTATAACTTAAGCATTAGAAAATTCAAGACTTTTAAATGACGGCCTTCTGTCGGAATTCGAAGACGAAGTAACGTGAATGTGTGCAGAATATAATCATGTTTACTTACCTGGTGACACTAAAGGGAAAACAGGCTGCTTACGAGCCTTTTTTGCCATCCGACCCCACCTTTAACAAAACTTTAAATATTAAAAATAAAGTAACTCCCCATTTTGATCAACACCACATCCTAGAATAAGAATCTATGAAAAGTCCTATTATCATTGCAACATATACCAACTCCAAAAAGGCACAGGACAAAGGTATTTCACATGCAAGCCAAGTGAAAAGCAAGAAAAAATTTGTGATGAGTCATTTAACGAAAAAAGCAAACCCGACAGTTACCGCATTGAACGGTCAGTCGGCAATATGGGCCGACTGGGGTGCTTAAACCGGTTTTACAGAGCTCTAACCTCGCACTTCCTTGTGGGTTTTTCAAATGCAAGCAATGAAAAGAAAACAGATCTATTTGAGTACAAAATGTCCAAGCGGTGATGTTGTCTTTGATATTTGGGTATATAGAAGAAACTAAGTGCACGCTTTACACTAAGCACAATACAGTGTTATTCTTGCCGTCCGGTCATCGTGTTTGAGCTTCATCAATATAACTCTTAATAATTCTGCTGAGGTCTTTGACAACGTACCGATTCATTCAGATTATTTATATGCCCGAATGCACGTTAATTGATTATAAAAACAGTGGTTCCTTAGATTCGCATCGGCCATTTAAAATCTTATCATAAACGATGGGTTGTTCGTGAAGAAACAATGCACTGTCCTAAATCATTGACGCTGTTCAGCTGGTAATTGCCATTGTTATATATAACGAACGCATAACTTACTATTTTGTTAGAAAGAATCGTTCCCCTGAAGACTGTATTTTTTAATACCCTTAATTCTCCTTTCTCTCGAACCTGCGGATGCTGATAACTTTGTTCTTTTTTAGTTTTATATAACAATACAGGAAGACTTCACTAGAAAATTTTGCTGATACTCGTATGTTAGGGAAGCATTTTTATTTGAAATATTTAAAATAATTTTATTTGTGATAACTTTTTTACGATGTATTCCACCAACATAGGGAACGTGTTTCTACAATATACTGTTTCTATCTAGATATTGTGTTTGTACCCAGATACTGTGTTTGTATTCAGATATAGTTTTTGTACTTAGATATTGTGTTTCTATCAAAAATATTTGTGTACCAGATTTTATTTTCTTCCCAGATATTGTGTCGTAACAGAGATCTTGTGTGTCTGTCCAGATATTGTGTTTCTGCCCATAATATTGTTTCTGCCGAGATATTGTGTTTCTACCGAGTTATAGTGTATCTACGGACAAATTGTGTGTCTGTCCAGATATTGTGTTTCTATCATTTAAATGTGTTTGTACCTGGCCATTGTTTCTACCAAGATGTAATGTTTCCGTCGAGATAGTGTGTTTCTATCTAGATGTTGTGTTTCTGCAAAGGTATTGTGCTTCTGACGAGGTATTTTGTTTCTACCCAGAGCTTGTGTTTCTAAAAAGGAATTGTCTTAGTTTCTACTAAGAAATTGTTCTACCACAAAAGTTGTGTTTCTACAAAGATAATGTGTTTCTACCACGATTTTGTACTTCTACCGAGATATTGTACTTCTGCCGAGATATTATGTTTCTACTGAGACATTTTCCCGATATGTGAGTCTACACCTACCAATTCAACATAACATAATGACAAGCTTTGAGTACCTGTAAAGTACAAAAACAAAATAACAATTTTCGTGTTCTAGTTCTGCGCTGTATCTTGTTTTTTGTTTGTTATGTTTGTTAAATACATCACAGCAACCAATTATGATCATTTAAAGGGACCTCCAGATAGTGCACTACAGGTCAGCTGAAAGACCTTCCCACCTTAAGTCCTTTGTCCGAAATGGACTCGACCCACGCGGTGGTAGGGTAAGCAGTCAGAGCAGTTACGAGTCAGCGACTCTACCACTACACCACAGGCGCCCCATGAGCGATATCTTTACAATGTGACATGCACATATGCGAAAATTATGTTAAAGATTGTGGTCTTGCTTAGTCCATATAGCGAGACAAGTCAGTTACAGGTAGTGGAACTGGCTTAATACAGATAGCGCAACTAGTTCATTACTGTTTGTGGGACTGGCTTAATACAGATAGTGTAACTTGGTTCCTTACAGATTGGATGGCTGGATTGATATAGTAATAGCGCAACTGTTTTATACAGATTGTGGGACTGTGTAAATACAGTTAGGACGACAAAGTCGTTACAGACTGTGGCAATCGCTTAACACAGATATCCCGACAAATTCTTTACAGTTTGTGTCAATGGCGTAATATAACCTTGTCACAAATTCTTGGAACAGCTTACTATATATAGCACGACAAGTTCGTGAAAGACTTATACACCACGCGACTGGCTCGTTATACATCGTGGGACTGGATTAAGACAGATAATGCACGCCTTAATACAGATGGCGAAACTGGTTCGTTACAGAATGAAGTGCTGGCTTAATGTTGATAGTACATGTTCATCACACTTTCTGGGGGATCCAAAAAGGGCGACAAGTTCTTTACCAGTCACACAATATGTAAGGAACTTGTTGCGCTATCTAAATTAAACCTAAGCTATTATTACAATCTGCAACAAACCAGTCCCAATATCTGTAACGAACGTGTCACGCAATATGTGGTAAGTCAGTCCCACAATATGTAAACGACCTTTTGTGCTTTCTATATGAAGCCTGTCCAACAATCGATAGCGAACTTGTTGCATTATCTGCATTAATCGAGTCCCATAATATCTAACGATAGCGAACGTGGTTCGTTACCGGATATAGCTATGACCTGATACAGATGTACGACTACTTATTTACATATTGTGGAAATGGCTTAAGGAAGATAGCACGGCAAGTTCGTTACACACAGTGGCACAAAGGAATGGCTTCATGCAGGTAGCAGATTTTGTGGAAATGATTAAATAAAGATTGTAAATAAGAATATATAAGACAAAGTTAGACACGTTCGTGACTGATTGTGGGACTATCTAAATACGAATAGCGCGACAAGTTCGTTACTGTTACTGGGACTGGCTAAATACATGTAGCGTATCAAGTTCGTTACAGACAGTGGGAGTGGTTTAATACATATAACGTATCAGGTTCATTACAGACAGTGGGACTGGCTTAATGTATTACAGGTTCTTGGAATGTCTTACTATCCACATTTCGTGGAACTGGCTTAATACAGATATCGTGACAAGTTCGTAACAGATGGTGGGATTGCCTTTAATTGTAATTGTAATTGTAAAAATGAGCACCAGGCAAACACGGAAAGAAAAAGGAAAAGAAACCGCCAGCCCTGCGTGGAACGTCAGAACAAGGTGTCCTGGCTTTCCCTCCTGTTATCAGTTGAATCTCCTTCACAGCGAACCGAACACATCCTTTCATTCCGTGTGACTACCTTATCAGGACCTCCGCACATCTTTAGCGTCTAAGCTCCCACACTCTGTTCCACAGCCGAGTCTAAAGATGCATTTTGTGATGAGCTCAAGAAAACCATTAGAGAGATCCCAGCGAAGCAGTCCACACCTCCTGACCCCGTTACATCGAACACTTCGGTGTTGGCAAGCTCAACGAGAACAGTACAGCGGCTACTTGATCTCTCCTCCTTCCATGACCTCGCCATCACAAAAACGGTAAATTTCAGCTGTGTGCGTCGCGTTCCTTCACCTTCTGATGAAGCAGCCTTTGGTTATATATAGCCTAACTTGCAATAAAATATATGCTGAAAAGTTGCAGTTTATTCAGGAACTTGTTCCTGTTTTACCTGTCGGGTCGTCATGTAAGAAATAAAGCTATAGTATAAGATAACCCAACTTTTGCTTGCATCTAACATAGGTAGAGTAGGATTTAGTTCTGATTAAACTGTTGCTCTTAACACACAATCCTTTAAATGTGTTCTTAAAATCTAACACATCTTCAGGTACCAAATAATTACCGATTATTGCGATGTTTTTATTTTCGATTAAAATGTCGGAACTTCATATAGTAGAAAGTCATCTATGAAAGAAACTTTTTCATGTATATATTCAACAGCGTTTGTCCAGAATTGTGTGGACACTTGTTCGAATTAAAAGGAACCGTGTTAAGTTGATGCACTTAATTCTTTCGAAATGGTATTTTAAAAGAACTTCATCAAACTATTTCGAATTAAGTACAGTTCAACTGTCAAAATATTTTACAATGCAACCCCTATATATAAAGTGTTCCATCTACGTCTGATAAAAAGACATCCTTTGATTATTTCTATTCTAACGTGCCATTTAATATGTGCTGAAAAAAGTTTCAGTTTATTCTGATCAAATGATTTACCTTTATAAGCAGAACGTTTCATATAAAATGTGACTTAAACGTGACTTAAATCGAGAACTAATATATTCTATAAATTTGATATTTTAGTTATTTATCCAGTGTTCAGGAAAGGCAACGATATGCTTGACTCCTTGTTAAGAAGGCCCTCTAGATGAAGCCTGTTGCCTTCCATGTGTACAAAATATAGATTAATAACCAGCATTATTGCGTAGGTTATAACTTTATCAGCAGACGCATGTACATTTATTGGCTTTGAATCTTGGGGATGAGTCACGATGACTTTTGTTTCACCATTTACTGTCTGATCAAAAGTATTTTTGGATCATTTCGTTGGAACTATCCGGTCCTGCATTTATGCTAATTATGGCCATTTCTGGGTGGTTGGGTCTAAACATTGACACAGCAGACACTTTCACATTTTTTTATCGCGTAATTAGCAATTATATTTTTGGTTACATATTTTTCAATCTATCCACAAAATATAGCTTGGTGTGTTTCTGTGGAGATCTTTTTTAAAAGCGTCATCATATATGTTTGTTTGGTAAAACGATTTTAGTTTATGATCAAATTGCTTATTTCACTCACTGCAGCATGAGTATCATGTTGAGACACGGTGTAAGGTATTTTCCTTGCCAATTTCCAGTTTTATATGATGCGCCTCATGGGCTACATACTTGTAGGACCTCATTTATCTTGATGGAGAATCTACGAATATCATCAATCAGTAATGTTGTTTCTTATATGCATTTCATTGAGAAACTATTTCCATTGACTTTTACAAAATACTTTGTTTTATTGTGATTGTACTTTTCTTATTTTTGTTTTTGCATAAAAGAAGGTTTACGTTTGAATCTACATCTACATAAATCATTACATCATAATAATTATAAACTGCTGTTGTGGTGATACCGAAAAAATTAAAACAGAAATAGGTCGCGGCTTTCTAAGTCATTGTTAACTGGGAGTTTTCTCCGACAATTCGGGATATGATCATGGTAAAGTGACTTCCAAATGGCAGTTGCTAGTGGCGGATTTATATTTGTATTTGCAATCTTGTATGTGTTCTTGAAGATACAAAAACGAGGACGCGGCTCGTCGTGAAATGTAAACTCCTTGTTGTCCACTATTGCTGCTCCGATAACATGCCGAAGAATACCTAGGAAAATAAAGCACAACACGTTACAAATACAAATAAGTGTCCGCGTGTAGGCAAATATATATCAGAACCAATTATAAATACGTGTCAGCCAGGCTGGAAAGATATTTATAAATACAGAACTCTTTTAATTAATGTACATCTACCTCAGCTGACTGTCAAATATATTTACAAAATCAATAGACTGACACATACAAATATTTACAGGCTTATCGGCTCACTGTCACATATATTTCAAGTCATGTCAATGGATTGGCACAAATATTTACATTTTCCTCAACTGACTTTTACAAATATTTACACTCTCCTGGACTGACAGCCGCAATATTTACACCGTCCTCGGCTTACCCTAATATGCACTATACTCCACTATAGGGAAAGAATAAAAACTTAAATAAGATGTTCAAGTTACAATTATGGAAATATACATGAAATACAGATTTATGAATGAGAAAGGCTGCGGCGGAATTAAGTGAATGAAGGGGCATAAGCAGGGAGGAAAATGTTAATAAATATTATTGGAAAAAGTGTTGCTCTGGCTAAGTATTCTAAACTAGATATTCTACATACGTCTACATTTCGTCATCTATGTCGTCAAAACGCAAGAAAGTGTTCCTTTTGTAATAGAGTAACTTGCAACAATAAAGTGTAGCTGGCAATTATAAAAGTAGCATAAAAACCTAGCCGTTTGGCGAAGTTTTATTTAACAAAAGAAACCAAGTTAGAAATGCAGCTTGTAAAAATAGATGTAGCAGAGAACAAGGAAAACACACAAATAGCACAAATAATCCACTTCCCATTAGAGTTATGGTTCGTAACAGTCAAATGTTTATATGTAATTCATCAACAGAGTAAGAGAGTGTTTAGTTCCCAGGATCGTCATCTACTTGTTTAAAGTGCATACTCTCTACGGCGCCTATGGTATCTCACATTCTGGCTATTTCGGGCGTTTAATGGGTTAATCGTACAACCACCATTTCTCTGGTCAGTCAAGTCTGGGCCTTTCTTTATACAATATTTATCAATTGTATTAGTTGCAGGATTTATCTTCCATAAAGCTTTTTGTTTTTTACTAAAATACTTATATTTGTTATTCTTGCTCTTAACTACTGATTACCTGTAATATATGCATCCTCAATAAAGATATATGGCATGTGTTCAGATAGGGCAAATAATTGCGACACTATGTTCCCTGATATGACGTAAGCATTTCCGGCTGTGTATGGAGGATAATACGTCATGGGGTAAGTTTCGTTTGCCAACGCCCACTTATCGTCTGTCCGTTTGACGTCCGACTTTCTGTTGACATATCCAATAATCAATCCCTTATCACTGACGGTAAAGTTTGCTAAGTATCTTCTTAAATTAAGAACATGGACAAATGTGTCATCATCCACTTTTAGGACAAACTTTGCCTGTGGACAGTAAGTCTGAACCCATTTCAGTCCCATCAGTACTTTAATGGTCAGATTTCTGTAACTATCTTCAAAATCTCCTTGTACGATGTCACCATACTTGAGGGATTCTTTATTGGCTGCGAGTATTTGTTCGTCGGTTCTAGCCCTCCCGAGCAGAAATATAAGTCTAATGTCATCGATCGTAGTATTGCAGTGAGGCCAGCTGAACGATGTTGCCACGCTACCCCAGGTATGACGTATGGCGTTACGTTCGGCAATATTTCCAAACTTGGTTAAGCACATCATAAGAAGATATATCGTGTCTTTGCCACAAGTCTGCTTAGCCGTCATTATAAGCTTGTAATCATGTGGATTTATTCGACCTTTTCGTGCTGTGAAGTACATTTTTTGAATTTCAAGTTTCGTTTCATTGCTTAGTTGATATATTCTATGGATAGCTCTGTTTGTTGATTGTTCTTGAAATCCGTCTTCATTGGAAGACGGGTAGAAATCCGACTTGAAGTCCACTATGTCAACACGGCTCCGATGTCTCACAACAAACAGGAGCATTAACATGGGCGTGATGCATATCCCATATAATACGATTCTCCTG
Source organism: Sinonovacula constricta (assembly GCA_007844125.1). Lineage (NCBI taxonomy): Eukaryota > Metazoa > Mollusca > Bivalvia > Cardiida > Solecurtidae > Sinonovacula > Sinonovacula constricta. Next base: position 55,850,142 of record CM017558.1, read on the forward strand.
AATTTAAGCAGCTTGCGAAACTGTAAAAAATGTAAACAAAATATCAATTACATATTTACTGTTTGTGAATCTCACTTAAATCTATTTTTTGATTTGTCAATGTCAGTGAAAGACATGTCCCAAATTAATTCTCAATTTGGAAAAACTCATTTCTTTCGATATTTCGAGGTTTTGCAATATGTAAACAAATGAAGTAAAAGTTGAAATTCACTTTAATTGTGGTATCCGACAATTTCCCTATACTAATTACATATATCTATATCGAACTATCTTTGGAGCTAGTCCGGCAAAAGGTAAATCTGAATGTATAGTATTTCTAGAATTATAAAAATATCGATAGGTAAGAATAGATATCGACTTCAGAGCAAATTATCCGGCTTTTCCGGTTAAAAAAAAAGCTATCTCTGCAGAGTGGCTCGTGGATAGGAAATAACTGTACGCAATGACGAGTGGCGATGTGTGCTTGTGTGTTCACACAAATCTACAACATCAATGAACAGCAACATGCCATTAACAATAAATTACCGACTTGGGGGAGGGACTAAAAAAAGAAAAGAAATTTTATTTCAAACTCTCAATTTGTACAATCAAATGCAGAATTACTGATAATTTGATCGCTGCCAGGCTTCATAATGTTTTAAGCGTTTAATAATAAATAAATGATAAATAATAATAATAGCTATAAACATGTTTTTTTCTGAATAAGCAATATTCGGTCATCCTTTGCTAATAGCAGAATTAAGGTAGTGCTTGAGTTCTCTGACTAATTAGCATTTACATTCTAATGTTTGACACTCTGCCATATATACTTAGTTGATATATTATATGACACGAACATAAAACCTTGATCTCTTTCATAATCATATACATGTATTTTCAATGCCAGACTTGATAAATTGTCACGTGATAATAATGTGTTTAATCAACAAGAGACGTTACTTATCAAAGTAGAGCATAGTTGGTTATCACAGTTGTCTTCCATAGGCCACATCAACACCTGTGGTCTGTTTATAACAGCATTGACTACTGACTACGCATGCATAGCTCTTCGTGTGTTTTATTACTTAAGCGTCACTAAATTGTGAAGTTATTTAGTGAAGTGTAGTTAAACCGCTGTTCTGAGCACCAGAGTACTAGTGAATGGAATGTTTGGGTGAACAATGACTGATAAGGTTTCAGCGATGAATTCATAAAAAGTTATGATACTTTGACATTTGCTCTCAGGCGATGTAGTTCAGGAATGTGTAGACGTAACATTTTAGGTTTCTCGAAAATGACACTAGTTAATTGAAGTAACTGCTGTTTATATTGTATGATGTGCATAAATGTACCGTTTGTTTAACTGAATATGTAGTTTGAATTTGAAATTATTGATTAAAAAGAATACCAATGTCATTGTATGATACATCGAAATAAATCATTCTTGTGTAAATTTAACCTTGTAATGAATATAGTAAATTCTCATTGAAGTCACTAGCGAGTACTACCACAATCAACAACTCTATTAACTTTCTTAATCATGATCTTATTAAGGAAAGCTAACACTCTATTGTCAAAAAATATGCACACATGGCAGTTAGCTGCACAAAAAAATAAATGAAAAATGACAATATAGAGTCTAATGAAATTTCGTCTATCAATGTAGCTGATTACGCCATGCATGCTAGAAGTTTGTACACTCTCATAGCTAATGGATAGACTGCAATTACTTTAATCAATAGACTAGAACTCCAGCAGCCAATTGTATGAACAATGGTTTAGATATACCCACGGTTTATCATAATAAATATCATGGTAAGGTTACTACTTAAGTATAATCGTTTCTTTAAATACAGTAACCACTTGGGTTATGTTACAAGTCATAGTAAATTTTAACCCAAGGTTAATTAAATAAACAAATCAAACTTGGATTGTGACGTAAATTTTCAGCTAAGGTTGTCAGACGACAATTAAATTGTCATAAAAAAGGAATATAAGAAAATGGCTCCAGAAAATGTCTTTTCAGCGAACGGAAGTATCAAAGCATCCGTATGTGCCAAAGTCAGGATGGTAGGGCAATTCGGCGAGTTTTTGGCACAGATCACCAGTAACATACACTATTCCATATAAGTATAGTTCAACATTAGTATATATCTAAAAGAACCAATATTTGGTAGATATAAAGGCCAACAGTTTTAACACTATACTCATAAATCTTTGAGAAACAGTATCGTACGCTGCTGCCAGTCTCCCAGGATCAAATCCTAATTGATCTTCATTTATTTATTATTTTGCCAGTTTTTATTGTTGAGGCAGTTGAAGATGAAAGTATGTCTGCAATATTAAGTAGATTTCAATTTTGCAAAACACTTTTAGCACAGAATTATTGTTTCCTTATAGTAGATAGGATATTGTGCATTTATTGAACAAAGATTGGTTCTTTTACTTTATTGTTTCTTGTATGCATGTTTTGGACACACGTATCTTTGTTGAGAAGAAATATATCAACCAAGTGACGAACTGGCTAAAAGATCGAGCATTGCTACTGGTCAGTCACATATGATACATACCGATAGGATGACCTATATAGCGCAGATAGGACGATATATATAGTGTGGATACCGGGGATTCTTACCGGTTAGCCACACCCGGTCTACTTAGAAAGGAAGATTAAAGCGAATATACCGGAGATTCTTACCCGTCCGCGGCGGTCGGTAAATACATGTAAAGATAGGAAGATCTGTTTAGTGCATATTGGATTTGTGTAACGTATACATCGGAGATTCTTAGCGGTGGGTCACGGCCGGTATATATACATATGCATGCATCTGTATAGTGTGTCATGGCATATATTCCGCGGTCGGTACATACAAGGATCTGTATTCTTTTTCAATTAAATTCACATCATGACACTGTAGAAATTCATTGACCATATGATTCCTCCAATTTGATTTCACGCTGTCACTTAATAATTGTGCATACTACTACTACTACTCATTTATATTCAGATTGGTATAAATTCTCTGATGAGAATCCTATGTTATAACATCATATTGCTGCTTCGTTATGTCAACAGAAAAATGCATGACAAAGTGGTCGATAAATATATTTAATTTGTCAGTTCCCAAAAAAGGGAAAATTATTCATCAAAGCATAATTTACTACACGACATTCATTTTTACTACTCTACAGTTTTTCTTTTAAAAAAGGCATAAATCTAATTCACTTACCATCATGCCTTGCGAAGAATTCTCCTAACAATAAATATAGCAGTTAACTGATACACGTCGCGACCCTCTTGCGACACTCTCTAGACATGTGCACGCCTGCTCATTCCAAAGTTTATATTCAGTAAATCCAACAATACAATCATCTATTTGGCACATCCACAACAAATGTTATTTGCATTCATTAATTTTGAAACATTATAATTATTTTATATAAATATTAAAGAACCAACAAAACGTAAGGTTGTACGGTTAAAGTTTAATAAATGTAGGAATTAATCAAACAGTATACTTGTTAACATACGCCCTGGACTACTGGTTTACTGTTTGAACTCGACGAGGCATGAATGAACCACCAACAATTCCATTAATAATGTATTAGACCTCGTGACATGAAATACAACCAGTCTATTGATTATTATTAATAATAATTTTAGCACTGCATATATGTCTGTTTCTGTCTGTCTGTCTGTCGTCTGTTTGTCTGTCTGGCTGGCTGGCTGTCTGCCTGCCTGTCTGTCTGTCTGTCTGTCTGTCTGTCTGTCTGTCTGTCTGTCTGTCTCTCTGTCTGTCTGTCTGTCTGTATGTCTGTCTGTCTGTCTGTTACTCTAGTTATTCCTTGAGATACAATAAAACATACATAGTTTCAGGTTTTTTAGTTTCTTTTCATCACTTGGTTGGGAACAAAAGAAGGTCACACAGTTAAAATCCCACCGCAATACTAAATCATCATATGTTCTGCCTGTTTTAACTATGTAAATTTTACTATAAATAACCAGGACACCGGTCAAGAAGAGCATCGCTCCCATTTTAGTTTGCAAGAAAATATAGAACAAAACTCTGTATGTAAATGTTTGGGTATGAAAGTAATTTTACAAGAAAAAAGAACCTTATTTTAATCGAAGTGGCATTACCATTCCTCTTCTTTTTTTTTAAATCTGGGAACCGGAAGTGGTTCAGTAATGCGTTGCTTTAAGTATTCAGTTGTACCGATAAGAGTGTTGTGCATCTCATGAATGCCATAATATGGATTTCGGGTACTTTCTGATTTGTTTAGATGTAATTTCTGATGTTCCTATCTGAGCGCATAGTTAGTTGAATCCTGTCAGAACGTCAGATTATTCTGGAATATAAGATCCCATCTCTACCAGTCACAATGTCTGAGAGATTACAGCCTTTTGATTTCGCTTTGTTTGGATACTTAACATCTCTTGGTTTGTAGAAAAACTGTCCGTGTATGAGCCCAGGCAATTGACTTTGTTTTTTGGAGTATTTAAAAGAAACTAAGTGCACGCTTTACACTAAGCACAATTCATGGTTATTCTTGCCGTCCGGTCATCGTGTTTGAGCTTCATCAATATAGCTCCTCTTAGCAATTCTGAAAAGATCCCTGACAACGTACCGATTCATTCGGATCATTTACATGAACGAATGCACGTTTATTGATTATAAATACTCTGGTTTTTTTAGATTCGCATCGGCTATTGAAAATCCTATCATAAACGATGAATTGTGTTCGTGAAGAAACAATGCACTGTCCTAAATCATTAACGTTGTTCAACTGGTAATTGCCATTGTAATATAAAACGCATAATTTACTATTTTGTTAGAAAGAATCGTTTCCCAGAAGACTGTATTTCATTGAATACCCGTAATTCCCCTTTCTCTCGAACGGGTTGCTTCCATATTGATTCATCGCAAGTGACAAACACTATTAAAGGGTGTACATTTCTGGTATTCAGGTTTGAGACGTGTTAAATTTTAAGCCAGTAATATACTGCCGATGCTGATAACTTTGTTCTCTTTCTTAGTTTTGTATTTCAATGAAAGATTTCACTAGAAACTTTTGCCGATACTCGTATGTTAGGGAAACATCTTTATTTGAAATAATTAAAAGAATTGTATTTGTTATAACTAAAAAATATTTAATCATTTTACGATGTTTTTCACCAAAACAGGGAACGTGTTTCTACAATATATAATGTTTCTTAGATATATTGTTTTTGTACCCAGATACTGTGTTTGTATTCAGATATGGTTTTTGTACTTAGATATTGTGTTTCTTGCAAAAATTATTTTTGTACCAGAGATCTTATGTTTCTTCCCAGATATTGTGTCGTTACAGAGATATTGTGTTTCTGTCCAGATATTGTGTTTCTGTCCATAATTTTGTTTCTGCCGAGATATTTATATTTATATTTTATTATTTACCGACAAATTGTGTGTCTGTCTAGATATTGTGTCGTTAAAGAGATATTGTGTTTCTGTCTAATATTGTGTTTCTGTCCATAATTTTGTGTCTGCGGAGATATTTATATTTATTTTGTATCTACCGACAAATTATGTTTCTGTTCAGATTTTGTGTCGTTACAGAGATATATTGTGTATCTGCTGACAAATTGTGTGTCTGTCTAGATATTGTGTCTTTACAGAGATATTGTGTTTCTGTCCCAATACTGTGTTACTGTTCATGCATTTTCTTTCTGCCGAGATATTGTGTTTCCAAGGAGTTATAGTCTATCTACCGACAAATTGTGTTGTGTTTCTATCTAGATGTTGTGTTTCTATCTAGACATTGTTTCTACCAACATGTAATGTTTGTATCGAGATATTGTGTTTCTATCTAGAAAATGTGTTTCTATCTAGACATTGTTTTACCAAGATGTAATGTTTCTATCTAGATGTTGTGTTTCTATCTAGATGTTGTGTTTCTGCAAAGGTATTTTGTTTCTACCGAGGTATTTTGTTTAAGCCCAGAGCGTGTGTTTCTGAAGAGAAATTGTGTATCTACCGAGGAATTGTCTTAGTTTCTACTATGATATTGTTCTGCCACAAAAGTTGTGTTTCTACAAAGTCAGAACCAGTAGTGCACTACAGGTCACCTGAAAGACGTTTGCCTCGAAATAAACTCGAACAGCCGCGGTGGGAGGCTAAGCAGTCAGAGGAGAGTTATGAATCAGCGACTCTACCACTACGCCACAGGCTATATATTGACAATGTGACATGCACATACGTGAAAAACCAAGCCCAGTAAAGTACAGATATTAAAGAAGTGATCTTTGAAGACATGAACAAAGGATACGCTATATAGGGATTCGTGGATATATCGATTTTCCACTAATTTGCACGGTAATTTCTATTGCAAGTATGGACAAATAAATAGATGTACACCGGACAAAAGCTCTGACTGTTCGATAAACACCATTGAAAACTGTGTTAATCATTACGCGATACATTAAGCACGAGAAGATTTCTTTTAAAACAAATAATAATTTCATAAATAAACAATCCTATGTCCTTGACACAGGCTTAATATCGATCCCATACAGAGTTGGGGAACATATCAACAGTAATTAATTGATTAGTTGAGTCAATACCATTTGCTTGTATTTTATTTCTATACATTTCGCCATACAACATTGCACAATCTATATATTCTGTATAATTTGTTTTCTTTGATGCCGTTATAGTAAAGAGAGGATCCGGGATTAACCGTATTGATCAGGTTTAACAAGCAGTCGGATTGTTTTAAAATTAACAAAACAACCGCACTTTACCAAGAACCACCGAGGAAAATGTCGATAAAGCTAAAATCGTACAAGAAACCGTTATATTCAGATTGTGTGAACCTGGAGAGACCGAGACTGAATGATGCATACGGGAGAAGCCTTAATTTTACTCGAATCTGTGATTCGGAGTCACCGGAAGATGAGAAGATAAAAGAACCATATTAGATTGCTATTATTTGCAACATTTCTCTTCGCCTTTACACTAAATAACCCATTATCCTTCTGCCTCTGACATGCATCTATTTCTAAGCAAACTCACATTTTTCCGCTTTTCTTTTTATAAGTCCTACAACTTCCTCACCCTATATTTTGCTTAAAATTCCCTCTTTTCATAATTGAAGCATTGTACCGTGTGTATTGATTGCCTAATGTCACTAACACCTTCTTTACTTTCGTGTATAATGAATGCCTATTGTTAACACTCATTTACGATGACTAAATCTTGACCACAAAGTGAGTTCCTCCTCCTTACTCTGTTACTTCTATCGTCTCCGCCCTTTTTGTGTGCTCCCTCTTCTTTACTTTGTCTTTTCTTTACCCATTTTGTATTCAAATACATTGCATACAGTTATGTATCAATATTGGAATGATATTACTTGCCTCATGTTGTACAATGTTGTACCTGAGATGTACTAAATGTATTGTCTGTCTGTCTGTCGGTAGATCTACCTGTGTATTGATGATTAGACATGTATATGATCAATTTACGATAGAAATAAATGCGTACAGACGGGTAAGAGATATAACTTTGTTATATAATCTTAGTATATACATAAATTGACTTAAACACCATGTTTTTTGTAAACTAGGCAGATAAAATCTAATTGAAGAAACCGATTTTTTTCTACACAATACTTCCACTTGACGAGTGTGTAGTAAATAGCTTGTATATCAAACAAGATAAACACAGCGCAATATATTAAAGGGTCAATGAAAAGACCTCAAGAAGTCTAAAAATTATTACTGGTTAGAAATATCATGTGACAATCAATGAGGTTTGTTTTTATTCACACAAAGTGAAGGTGTACAAACGACGATCTTGTAAGATTGTTTATATTGAAACTAGATACAATTAACATGTAGATTTATCATAAAGCGAAGAAGAAAATGTAGCATAATGTTTTTGGAAGCTGTACAGCGACTAGGACTGAGCAGAATTTTCGAGGAATTATTCTGAAATACATTAAACGATAACGTTTTCCGTTTATTGTTTATTGTTGCTTTGTTTATTTCAAAGATAGTATTTATAAACGCCGTGTAATAATTCAAGAAACCATAACAATACGGTTGTTCACTCGCATATGCTCTTTATTATACATGTAACATGTTCAGGTTGTCATTTTCCAAGGAGATAAGGCCTATCATACTAGTATACTAACATATCTGTTAATTGAGTTTAATTGCGCTCTTTTTAGAGATTTCTCTACGCTACCTTCTCGTGATCATTCACGCATTTGGTTGCGTTATTATAAACCAAACTCTTAAGTCGTTTTAGATCATTTGTCTTTCGATTAGACAACATTTACAAAGGTGATCATTTTACTTCCTTTAAGTAATGTTGCTTCTCAATGTCAGACATGTAGACTTCTGGATTGGTACAATTCGGAGGGTTGGTGAGGAGACTTTCCGCAAACTTGTTCCCTTTTGTCCTTATGACGATGTCACACAGACTGACACCCAGGACAAGAGACCTTGTTGGTGCTACGTCCTCCACAGCATAACCGCCGATAATGTAAGTCTCGCCTTCCCTCAACCTTAACCCACACAGTGCATCAGAACCGAATGTTTGAAGAACCTTCCTGGAGGTTTCGTAAGCATGGGAACTCCTTGGACATGGAAAGAAAATTGTGAAATAATGTGTCAAAACTAAGGATTTTGGGACAAACTGATGCTGCTTATTCGCGAATCTCGAAGTGATATAAAAATGATGAGAAAGGAATTTGAATTGATAAACTGATTATCCTGTACACATTAAGATCTCATAAGCAGAAATTGTGTTTACTTAATTAAAAAGCCTTGATGAACTAGAAAACAAAACAGTATTTCATTTGTCATTGTTAAAAACTGGTCAACTGAGAACGATAAAACTTAGGTCTTTGCATAGAAGACATTCGAAAGATATGTAATGTTCTTGATTCGTGTAAGTACACGTTTTATTAAAAAGGAGAATTGTCAAAATATAACAATGTTCTAAAAATAAGGTAGCGATGTTATAAACTACTTGAAGAGGCAAAGAATGCTTCATACGAAAACGTGCATCAGAGCTATTATACATTTATGATTATAAGACATTTTAAAAGCTGCAAGGTTAATATAAACTTCATATGCATCTTAATGAGAAAAAAAGTTAAATATGCGGTCCCCTGCTTTGGGTGAGACGCAAAGTTTACGTAAAATAAATTCCAAACATGACCATCGACTATATGAAGCGTTAACATTTGACAGCTGTTGGATATTATCAAAACTAAAACAATAATTTGAAACGGATTTAATGACTGTTGTCTATGGCTCAGAATTAGCCAAATGCACATACCACAAAAGGGTCTGAACGCCAGTTAGAGAGCCACTTAAATTAGTTAGAGTAGTTAAGCCACATATTTATGACGGCATTATTAATGAATCTATGGCTACAACATATCATATGATAATAGTAATTATTTATTTACGACTATTTATAAATTCGTTATGCTAATACAATTCTATGCTTAGTTTCTACGTTCAGTTTATGCAAATCACAATTGCTTATAATTATCAACTAATTACCTCATTATTTCAATAACATCAAACGCATATTGGTATGTAGCGTACTGTTCTTTGATCATATCTTTGAATTCCTTTGGGATATCAGGCGGCAGACTGAACAGTCCTTTGAACATGGGGTCAAATTCCTTGTTGACCTTGGCCTTGATTACGTAATCAGATGTGCAAAACATCCATGGAAGATTGTGTTGAGGACACGAACAACCAGCAGTCCGCCCAAAGCAGATGCAAACCATCACGAAGATCACCATTATAATGGAATGGGCCATCTTTAAATCTTGAAACAATAAAAATCAACTAGGTAAATTAAAAAAGGCATCTGGCATCTCCTGTCAGGCAAACAGTTTTTAATACAATTCGTTACCTAAATGCTCCTGTCAAAAGCTGCTTGTTGGTGCCATAGTTTTATGTGGGAATTTACAAAATAAATGTGATGTTTAAAGATCCTTTATCTATATGCATCATCGTAGGCCTTTTAAGAACCAATTTAACTACATGATAAAAACCAAATGATTGCATATATATGTATATATTACAATAGAATACAATAAAAATATACTGTAAACAGAGTTTCACAACAAAATAACAATGAAATGGTCATATTTTTGTAAAGATAATATTTAAAGAATAATTAGTTTAAAATTATTTTTATATATGAAATGAACCTGTTATGGATCCTTGCAAGAAGCTGTCGCGCATATCCCTATTCATTTAATAGGAACTATAAAATTCAATGGTGCATTAGTTATCATCGCCGCCACAAAGGTTTCTATAATAATATCTCTTGTTTCAGAGGTTATTCAGCTCAAAGCTTTTCAGAGATCGCACTATCACGCTTTTGTCAGTTACTAATTTACATCGATTAAATGTTATAGTTTGTTTCCGCGTATTATTGACTTTTTCAAGTATTAAACAGTTTAATACACGCTTTTTAACTATTTGTCTTGCTAAAATATTGCAGTCTTATCTGATCTGTTTTACTGAGATATACTCATGAAGTACTTTTTTTAAATGGGACTGTTTTATTTAAAAGGATCTTATAATTGTGCTATTTCAACGCGTATTTAAGTGTGAGATGTTTCATTCTTACATTATATTTTAGCTAATGAAATGTTGATGTAATGCCAAAATCATTTCAGATGATACTAAATAATAAGATTGAATAAAACTAAGAAATGGATAAAATGATAGGGCCAATATTAATAACAAGAAGTAGGTGGACGAATAAAATCATTGAACTTTAGCAGGAGAGAAAAACGAACAATAATAAAGGCTTAATAGTACGGTGAAAAGCTACGAGCCGTAGTATTTGGCATGAGTGGATATTGACAGAACGAGGTCTGACTGCTAGGAATCCCGAACATGTAATACATTAATAAATACTTATGTTGATAAGAAGCATAAGATTCACGACCAAAAATAAAATTAGAGATAAAGATGTTCTTCAAATTCATGCAAACAAACGTTACCTGTTTTTTCCCAATCAACACAACTATAAGAAAACTGCTTAGCAATAGTAATAAACACGCTTTAAAACATAGATAGAATATGTTGCTTCCGTCGACAAGTACCACATTTCCAGTTCTGACTAGTAACGCATTCGTGAATTACGAGCATCATATTATACAACCACAGCAATTAGCAGCATTTACGAGGGACAATCAAGAGGATTTGAGGCAAATATCATTGCTTTTATATCGTTATCTTCATTCCTGAAAATGTCAAAAATGAATGTGTTCGTTCGAGAAACAACTGTAAAAAGTTAATTTTCGCGTCTGTCAGCACATTGTACTGAAAGAATGCGTGGCCTCGCAGATCTGTAAGAAAATACAGAAATCACTACCGAAAACATAACGGCTGCTAGTAAAGTCCTAAAAGGAAGTCAGCGTAAAAGCTATTGGCTTTTTTTTATGTTACCCACTTTCTGGTTTAACTCTCAGAGGTCCCCGAAAGATGGCTAATTATTTAGGGCAGCTGTCCTAACGACATGCATTTCAAATGTTAAATGTAGCATGCATTCATACTTTTTCTGTTATTTTTCATGGCTAAGGACGTGATAAAAATGATTTTTATTATTCTAGAAACATAATAAGAAAATAAATTTTGAATATCATAGTTCTTGTTATAACAAAACTGATTGTGAACCTAAATCATAATCGGAAAACTGCATGCCGCATTCTATGGCTAGAATCAAACATATATACATACAATTGGGTACATTAATTACATGGCAGGTAGTAGTTGTATACTACGACTGGAGCTGGTTTGGTTTTGGCGACAAGCTCGGATCGGCTCAAAACTACAGTCAACCACAAAGGAAAGTTTACACTTTAAGTTTTTCTACAACATTTTTTGTAGGTATCTTTAAACCCAACAATAGACTTTTTAGAATAGAAAATCGACAAAGAATTCGTCTTATATATCAACGTTTTATTATCACACGGAAAGGTCGTGAATGTTGAAAATTAAAAATGCATGTGCAGCATGGGTTTGATGAATAAGCACATAGTTTGTGTAACCTGTGTAAATGGGTTGGATAGCTTGAGTTTGGTTATTAAAAAACGGACTTATCTTAAAGAGATACAAGTCCATAAACAGGGGACGCCTTGATAAAAAAAACAGCGTTCCGAGTCAGTTGGCTTGCTGCGGAGCGAAGTCACTACACTGCAGTAGCTCGGTATTTTAGCTGCAGACGAGTTATAGTGCGTATGTTGCTAGAGAGGTATACTGCGACAGGACATGTTAAAGACCGACCAGAGACAGGAAGGCTACGAGTCACAGCACTGCAACAGGACAACTTAAAGGGGTGAACGTTAATTTTGACTATTTGACAATGTCGTTAAGATAAAATTATTTCTGCCAAGAATTCTTAATTGTCTCGGGAATTAAATTCCGTTGTTTGACTACGAAAACCATATTTATGTGGGGGTAAACGTTGCATACACAAATAATTTTAAAGTTTTCCACTCCTATTATTTGACAATGTCCTTATGTCTTTCTTTTTCCCTTGTCGTCACGTTTCGGCAGATACAGCTCAGAGACGGTTACGCTCACGACAAAACTGATGTAGACGACCGTATGTCGGAACAATTCTAAGCAGACGACACAAACAAAGTCGTTCAGACTGATGTGGGCGTCATCTTTAGTGGACACGACGTCAGTGAGGTGCATCGTTTTTTACTGATGAGTCGAAGTTTAACCTAAGTGAAAGCGATGGAGTTTATGTATACTTCTTGTCCGGCTTTTCGCACCGTTCTGTATCAAGGAAGTTGATAGGTGTGGCGGTGGTAGTCTACACGTGTGGGGAGGAATTTCAGTTTTTTGTAAAACGGAGCTGTTAATCTTGCAAGAGAGTATCAATGCCAGACAATACAAGGACCAGGTTTTACGTCCAATCGCTATCCCTTATAAGCAGCGGCATCTTCCACACGGCGCATTCTAACAAGACAATGCAAGGCCACACACCGCAAGGACCGTTATGGAATGGCCAGCCAATTCTCCGGATTTAAATCCAACTGAAAACGTTTTTTCCATCATGTTTCAAAAGTTAAATGTTCTTTTGAAATATTTTTTTTCAATCATTCAATTAAGTTTAAGGTCTTTACAGAAAAAAGCCATGTGTAAACTTTCTTTTGCGGTTGACGGTATGTTTAAAATTGAAAATAAGGCGACCAGACCAGAACGTAGCTAACTACACGGTGCGTATACGGTGTGTATACAGATCACTAATATCGTGTTTAAGTAGGTTTATGACATCTTTATACGCGATAGATTGCATTCATAAACTTACGTCGTCAAAATAGAGAACGATCTTTCTTTTCTTTCTCTCAATTTCTTGCTCGACTTGGCGATATCTTGGTAGGTAATGTTACTGCTTTGTTCGAACCCTGACGGTAGACTCACTTCCGCAATTGTCATTCCCATAAATTCAGCTGAGTTCATACTGCAGCAAGAAGCACGGGCATACTTTTGTATGTAAAGCTGCATTTTTAAACCATAATTACATATTAACATAGTAAACATCTTCAAAAGGTTCGGGTATAAGAGGCACCACGCGACAGAAGAATACCTGTGTTGGCACAAAATGATTTTCTCGGAAAAACTATTTTGTCTTTGGCTTCCAACTGGTTTTGCTAAACAAACGTCTATTACCACATCAAAATAATGCTCTCGACAATCCATAGGAAATTAGTATTGTGGCATTTATGGGTCAATTTAATACGCAAATGCTCTAAATTTCCTAAACAAAGACCCGCGGACCATAAATGCATGAACGACGCTAGAAAATGAAATTTAAGGTACTGCAATATTTCATGGTTTTACAATAATTGTTTCTAAGACATACAATCTGATTTGTGTCAATGAAACGCTCCGTAAAACAAAGGAGAGGCAACAATAGTTAAGTTAACATTAAAGAAATAATTGAAATTAGCTGTGTTTTAACAACTCAAATATCATAGTCACCACCTCGTGTTTCTGTAGTGTTTCTTTCAATGCTGTCTGTTGTCCCGAATGCAGGTGCTACTGAATCTTACGTTATGTAGTAAGTGGAAATATACTGTAACAAACAAAAACGTTATTCTGACAACAGGAACTGGTATTTGTTTCAATAATATTGATTAATATGTCTTCAGGTAAACTTACCAGAATGAGCAATACATTCAATGAATGAATAAATAGTGTTTCATGATTGTCTTAATAAGGTTTGTTGTTCCCTGCCTAGAATATAAGATGTCAGGATGATGCGACTGAATAAGGTGTCATATTAGGTACTTAAGACATAACTTCATATTGCGGCATGACTTTGCTTCAAAAGAACACTGCCTCAAGTGGGATGACATTTTGAAAGAGTATTAACCTCGCACTAGTCGACCCAACCATTAACCAACAACACTAAAGTCAGACATTTTTTTTACTAACTTTCCACCTACATAACATACCTGGGCGAGTGCGGAACCTTGTCCAGTGGCGGTTAAACTGACGGGCAAGGTAGCGTTGGTTGAGCTGGGCCACTGGCCATCAAGAACCTGGCAATTTAAATGTCATCAAACTGGCTACAAATCGTGGTTAATGAGTACTAGGCACTTTTAAGACGTTTTGTGTCTGTAGATATAATTAGACGAATAAAAGAATACATTTAACAGTTATGTGTCATTTGGTGTAAATCTTAAGTTTCGAAAATTAAATGCAGGCAGCAGCAAAGTAGTATATACTAGTAAATATAAGCACATGTGATTAAAAGGAGCGAAAAACAATCACTCATATTTCATTTTGCGTTATCTTATGTTATTAATGATATGAAAAAATCACCTCCTGTTAAAATACCAAAACTTTACATATAGTTAATGTCGTTGCAGAAGACTGTACATACAAAATCCATTCCTACAAAAAGCGACCTGGACACAGCTTCAAGAGCTGGCAGTTTCTTTGCTCACAAAAATAACTTTGTTGAACCTAAACGGCATAAGGTTCAAAACGGTGCCTCCGATTCAATGTCTATCTGTGAATATACTGTTCTTTAGTTGTGTAAAATCAGTCCTAGTTGACCTTGTGATCCAGTTTTAGGATAATTTGTAATTTTCATATGTATTTGACATAATGTTCTCGGTTACGTTATTGCTGTTTTGTCATATGTTGAGATTTCTAGTATAATCTGAAAGAGAAGATTTGTTTTATTTAGGCATTTTGTTGTTTTAGGTAGTGGTAGTTAAGATATCGTAATCAGTATATATATTTTTGCAAACAATAAATAGCCGATAACTTATACCTTATCTTTTCTTCACAGGGCTAAAACCGGACGTTTTAAGCATCATCATTCTTTCGTACCGATTTACAAGTGGAAATCCCTTCCTTTCGAACTTCGCCTTTGGTAAACTTGGTTCTTTAATAATGAATGAGTTGGAACTAAATTAATGTTTAGGTAGAGTTACAATCAGAAAGGTCCGAAAAATTGGCGGAGTAAGGACTGTCGTATTGGCAATATAGCACCTGAAATAAGTTTCTGACAGAAATAGATATACTAGCTAAGAGGAAGCTGCAGTATTGGTAGAGTGGGGGCTGTAAATTAGGTAGTGTATAGTCTGTTTAATTTGAAGATTATAGACTTCATATTGGTAGAGTAGGGACTGTAAATTGGGTAGGGTATGGTCTGTACAATTTGTAGATTAAAGACTTTATATTGGTAGAGTAGGGCCTGTTAATTGGGTAGGGCATGGTCTGTAAAATGTGTAGATCATAGACTTTATGTTTGTAGAGTAGGGCCTGTACATTAAGTAGAGTATGGTCTGTACCATTTGTAGATTAAAGATTATCATATTGATATAGTATGAGCTGTACTTGTGGCTGACTTGGAGCTGCAAATATGGGAAAAACTAGAGGAAGTGCCTAGTAAATAAATAGATAATGATTTAGTAGGGATTTCACTATTGTTTGAATAGGGACTATAATATTGCTGGAGTAGGAAAAAAGAATAAGTTTCAGCTGTCGTGTAGCAAATTGTGTATTAGTCGTGCATGGGATAATATTATGGCAGAATATATTTTAAGGGAGGTGGCATTTTTATCAAGTATAACCTATAAAATGATGTCTGTTTTAGTATAGGTTGAATTTGTTATGTCGTGCGGAACGTGTAAGTATATGCTATCCTGAATCAATGCTCTAGAAAAGCATTAAATAGTGCTGCATAGGCTGTCAGAGCAAGAAGTAAAAAGACATGAAAGTATCATGCTTGAACCGTTTGTACATCCTGCAAAGATAACTATAATTTAGTAAGGAATTATTTTAGCCAATATCATTTTTTCTTGTTTTTTACTTTGTCCATTTTACTTTATGCTTATAAAGGAACCACCCTTTGAGTAAAGATAAAGCAATCAGGTGGAATGTAATCTAATGGCAACTGATTAAAGTAATTGACTGTCATTGCAAAGTAGTGATTATTAAAAATATCTGACCTCAATATTTATCACACTAACCAAGCCTTTCTAAGCAAAACAATATTTTTTAAGTTTGTTGGCTAATTTCGGTATATTACGTAAACTTTTGGGAACATTTCTTTATTTACGGCCCTTTTTTGCAGATGCTAATTGTTGATCTAACATCATGCATTCTTATCTTTTAATAATGTATATAAATTACAAGTGAGACAAAAGGATTATTGATAGTTTTGGTGAAAACCTATTTAGTTACAGTCTATTGGGAAAGTTCTTTCAACTTATATATATTTTTATTTATCCCTTTCGACTACCCACTTCCATGGAAGAATCAGTACCCAGGTAATACCAACATTAATATATTTCAGGGTAAATTATTGTAAGCGAGATTCTGGCGATCTCGATATCATTTATTCTTGTGAAATTTACTTAGATTCTTTTCATTACATTAGATTTTAAACGGCAAATTTTGATATTTATTGGCTTTGTGGCTGTTGTCGTGATCAGTTTTTTATATTTTGCTAATGCCTTTGTATCGTAAAAGAAAGCAAAGATAAAAAATGTTGATACGGAAATTATAAGCAGCGAACAAAAATGTTTCATGAAGATTTCATCGAACAGCCACGCTGTAAACAGCAAAATCCGAAATGACGAGTGTGTGTTCGTTTTGAAACTCAGCGCCTAGAAATGCTTGAAAACCCCACTGGTGCTCATATATTTATTGTGCTATTTAAAAATGAGTTGTACAAAGCTTTAATGACGTTAGAACAGTTAATTTAGAATTTAAATTAGCTATCCGTTCCGTAATCGAGTTACAAGATTTGCACCATTTTATTAGAGATAACGTACTATTCTGGGCATTGCTGTGCCATACTTCGGCAGATATATTGTACCTTTGGATAAGATCTGTCATCTAGTTTTCAAAATAAGGCACATGAACATGGTGATTGTTCTGTCTAATAAGATTGCTTAAAAGTTGTATGACACTTAGTTTAATATTATGTATTGTATGTAATTGATGTATTGAATTAGATTGGAGGTGGATCGTGTGAAAAGAACAAGATGTAATAGTTTTATTGGTTTAATTGTTATCTCGAAGTAATTGAATACCTTCATACAAGGTAAATACTTTTGTTAATATTGCTTACTTTAAATAATCCAGTATATGTATCTGCATGTGTTGTCATGTTTATAGTATGTGTACTAAAACGCTTTTTTTTTACTCATTAGCACTGTATGTGTATATATGACGTAGATCATGAAATCGTGGTATAATACCTGAATAAATTTAACGGATACTGAGAAATAAACTTTCATTTCATTAATTGATTAAACTCGTTTTGTGCAATTTTAACATGATCAGTATAAGTTGTTGTATTTGTTGTATTTGTTGTTGTTGTCGTTGATATCATGTGTTGTTGTTGTTGTTTAAATGTGTATGTCAGCTCAAAAATCGATTTTTATCATATTTTGATTCATATGTGTGCTATAAATACAAGATCGTTTACGGTGATCTTTATAACACTGTTGGTTTTCTTTTCAATGTTTCACAATTTTGATGCACCTACATAATCACATATTATTAATATGATTTTTAGTTTATCAAACATAAAAACTTACTGACTCCTTGTTGGTTGACATGTGTGTAGACCGCTTACTTTGTTGTGAGATGAACCTAAACGAAAAAGGTATTGTTATATGGGGTCAATGAGATAAACTCTAACATTGGAAATGTGGGCACATGTTTTCTTCTGTAAGTTTTGAACGTCGTATCTTTCAACAAGACTCATATAACAGGTGGCGTAGGCGGTTAAGGACTTTACAGCAAGACGTCCTAGGGTCAATGATAAAACGAAAGCCATTTATTTATTTATTTATCTCTATATATTTATTTATTTATTTATTTATTTATTTATTTATTTACATTTCCATCGCCTTAATTTATCGGCAAATTGGTTTCTGTATGTTAAAACTACAATTAAAATTGTTATGGAGAAGATAAAGAAATGTGTGTGCCAGCATTATATCGGCTTCAATGAAGCCATTGATAAAAAAAAGTTATTTTTGTGTGAATTAAATGTGTGTGTGTGGGTGGGGGGGTCAGACTGGGTCCCTGGTAATGACAGTTCACGGATTTTTTAAAAAGGTTTCGCTATGCTTTTTATTTGACATACTACCACGTGCTTTGATTATATCAATGCAGCAGCCTACATCAAAGTATATAGCGGACAAGAACAAACATCACAGTAGCATGAAATAACTAATATGACAATAATAATGATAGCATTATACTATCTTCAATATAGTCATTGATAAAATAAGTGATTTTTGTGTGAATTCAATAGGTGTTGGGTTTTTGTTTGGCAGGGCCTTCTACAGGAAATGGTCTCTGGCAATAATAAAACAGCTCACGGCTTTTTGAAAAGGTTTGGCTGGTCTTTATTCAAACAAACTACCGCGTGCTTTGATTGTATGCTACAACAAAGTATATAGCGGACATGAACAGACATAATAGTGGCAGGCAATAACGACTCCATCCATAACATTCATCAAAATTATTGTTTTATTATGGCATTGATAACGTATCAGCATATTGAGAGAATGGCATTTTAGAGACTAGAATTTTTGCGATGGGGCAGGTAACGAAGGTGGTAACTAATAATAAGAGTATATAAAAATATTTATTTGCACAATAAGGGTTGCGTAAGCGTCCTTTTTGTGCTACATGATGCAATATCATCGCAGTATTTAAGTACTGTAAACCGTCCTTTATAATATGCTTCTGATATGTTTTAAAGTGGACATGAGGTATTTTGCGTGTCAGTTTATATATTGTATAAATATATCTTGTAATTGGTGCAAGCTAGCAGTGATTAAAATGACAAAAAATGAACCTTAATTGGGTAAGCGTAACTATTGGGGTAAGTTTTAGAATAAGACACCAATGTAATCTGTATCAATCTAAGAAACGTTTTATGCTCTCGCGCAATAATTTCTGTTTGGCATCCTTTTAAGATGCTGCTGATAAGCGTTCGAATTTTGAGCTGCGGACCTTGGATCTGTTCTTCTAGGAAAGTCTCTAAGAGTAACCTGGTGTGCGCACCGAGAGAGCAGATGACTGTTTTTGTCAAATGCACCAATCATGTTTGATGATATTAAAGTCTTGTGATCGATCAATCCAGTCCACGTGAGAGGTTGTTTAATTCCCCTTAGTGACAACGTGAGGTGTATGTTCAAGACTGTTAACAATTAAATCAAGGCATAAGGCACCAGCGTCTTAGCAAACATAGGCATCCAGAATGCCATATAACAGACCTATACTATTGTTTAACTTGTAACGCGTTTTAAATCATGTGATTAAGCAATGTGATTAAACCGTCTGGAGGTGACTTGATCAATCTTGGAACTGAATAGCAATTCGTGTTAGATCTTTAATTTGTGTACTGATCAGAGCATCCAATCTATTCGTGTATTAATCAACAAACTTCATTTTTCAATTTAAATAGATTAGACGATCACTTCTTTCAAACACCAGACAGCAGAAGACAACGATTTATAAAGTTGTTTTTTAAACTTTTCTTTTTCTAGACCTTCTATGTTTTAAGGAAACAAACATACGCGGAGACTGCAGGAAAGGAAACGAAACTGCTAAATGGTAGAGAATACGACATTTTCATAGGATGTGGTTAATTTACTTGCTCTCGCCAAACACAAGGCATGGTACTGAACCCAAAAGTGCCAGAAAAATATACTTTCTGTGTAAATACTCTTGTATAGATAAAGTGACAAAGATAATATGTTTATAGCACGTTGCTTTCGATTCAGTAATATAATATATATAATACAAGTATAAGGTTAGCTTCATGATTGGTCGAACAAGACGAATTTCGAAATTTGCTCAATGTACACCGTCAAGGCTTATAATGTACTAAAACGGCCTCTGCAGACAAACGCGTAATTAATTCAGAATATGTGCAGCCTATTTCATTACAGAAAAAAGTCAGCTGGTACAGTTGACTCCTTCTTCCACACCCTATTCTCGCATGTTTCTTTTCTGTAGGCTGAGCAATCACAAAATTGCAAAAGGTCAAATTACCTCCAACAGACTTATAACGGGATTTGTACTAAAATGAAAACGCATAAGGTTCAGCCTTTATGCCTCGACAGAAAAGCTGACACTCCTTTCAAGCTTAGCTTTCGCTTCCGCTTCTGTACAGACTACGCATTAGCCACAAAAAATCATATGATCAAAAATTGCGATAATTGCCCATTGTAAAATCTCATAGGCTTACAGAGAGATAAGAAACCAACAGAAAAAAAGCAAATTTGTCAAATTTGCTACGTTTTATTTATTTATCTTTTTTTATTTATTTATGTATTTTTTCTTTCTATCTTTCTTTCTTTCTTGTTTTATTTATTTATTTATTTATTTATTTATTTATTGTTGATGTTTAAGTCTGTATGGCTAGAAATATTCAATAATCTGCCATCTAAGAAACAAAACTATCAAACAGGTTCTTCACTTGTATTCAAATAAGCTATAAAAACAAAGAAATAAAAATTTTATTGAATAAAACACATTTCACCCAATTTGAGTCCGCAATTTTACTTACTCATTTGAGTATTTTAAGGAACTTTAAAGATAAAGACCTTATGACCTGCGTTCGAACCACTGTTAATAAATAGTTTGTTTTTTAGCATTAAAGAATAGACCCACATCAGAACTCTAATAAAAAGGTAACAAAAGCCGTTGCAATTTGCACGGTCATTTTGCCAATTTCTTTTCTCATAATTGAAGAGTACTATTATCTAGACACGCTTTTTATTGGGCCAAGAAATTACACATTGAATTTTTCCACGGACAATATAAAGCAAAGTGGTATGTGTGAACGTGGGTTACCGACTATGCAATCATGAATACTTGCTGAAATTTATGTGACATTAAAATTTTAAATAACCTTATAACCATACATGGACAGGCATATCATCACAAGCATAGCAGACCGCACAGAACGTGTGGCGTAAATAGAACACAAATAAGCTATTACTTTAATACCACTGACTGCCTACAAAAATTTATAGTTCATCTATTCAGATCTTCAAGTGCCATATTTGAAATTTAGCGTTTAGGAAAAGGTCATAACACATTAACATTGTCAATATGATAATAAACAAAATACAAAATCGCGTTTACATTTTGTCACTGAGTAGGTCGTTTACATTCACTATAAGCTAATTCATGAACACTGTGACGTAGCAACCGCGAGTTCTTCTTCACGAGCGATAATGTCGTGATTTTTTAGCTGATACTCAAATCATTAGATAGACACGCGCACCCGCACACACCTGCGCACCCATACACACCTGCACACACATACACACCCGTACACACCCTCGCACCCGCACACACCCGCGCACTCATACACACATGTACACACATGTAAACACACATACATTGCAGGCAGACCGATGCACGGTTCAAGTGCTTCGGTCTGTTATGAAATGTGATAATTCACTGTTGATAAGTAATATATATATAGACTTGTTAAATCGACAAACTGTCCAACATCGTTAGATATTGACGGATTTGGCCAATTAAATAAAACACGTCCACTTAAAGTCTATATACGGTATGGGCCAATGCTAGAACATGCTTTGTTGTTGCTGCTGTTGACTTTGTTGTGTCTGACCACTGAGCACTCATCCCAATCAACAGATTTCTATCACAAACATTAAATGAAATAATAAACATATTCTGGACCTTGTTTGTGTCTATAAACAAACATCGATTCCTTCCAGTGTCAATTGTTTTCAGGCACATTTTAGTTCTAAGTCGTCTGTTACACGCTTTTTACGCATTTTGATATAACTCGTTCTGGCTTTGCGTATTCTGATAAACATTTTCTGGATCCGGTTCTGGGACGTGTTGAATACTTGCTAGAATCACGTCATGGCACAAGAGGTATTGACCCTGAAATATAGACATGTATACGATTGTTTGTTGTTGTTTTTCTGTCATAGCTTTTAACACAAACATTTAACAACCGGATTCCTTATGTATCTGAATTGAAAAAAAAGAAGACTTTGAACATAATAGTAGAATGGCACATAAAGGAAAGCTGTATAATTTAAGGCTTTATTTCATATTTACTTTTAAAAAATAATTTAAGTTATAGCACATCAATGTTCAAGAAAAATAGTTTGCAAATATGTATATATGCATGTTTAATCCGATAAGTCAGAATATGTTGTTTTTTTCTTGTAAAGTACGGCTAGCATTTTTTATTCTGGTAACTTCAATACTTGTATGGTGGAAAAGTCCCTATGTTTACAGTATTACCCCGACAGGTACGGACATGATCTCACTTTTTGAGAGGCTTAAGAACTACATGTCGTCAACTCTAACCGCTCTTCCTGTGCGAGGTTATTATATGCGTCGTGAAAATAAACATATTCAAACATAGGTCTATTACATACAAACGATGGAATGATGCTTTTTCTGCGGGCTTTGAACGATTTGACAGTCTCCACGAAACAGACATGACCGTCGTCGACATGTATTCGCTGTAGTTCGTTTAGCAGTGCACAAAACATTCCAGACTGTTGACTGCCATCTCTGAAAAGACCGAGGTGTTGCTTGGTTAGTAAAGTAACCTTTGTTTCAACTTGTGCATGTTCATACTTATTTATCGTAGTTCTGTAATGAGTGTGCGCGAGCGTTTTCTGTACAACAAAGATAATTTTGAAGATACTGAAAATTATAACAAGTGAAACTTTTAACATCGCCTGTACACGTAAATTGTACTTGTTTTTAACTAGCAGGCGTTGTTTTATAATTGTTGCTTTTGTGTTTTTTCTTTTGTTTTTTTTAAATATACACCACTAAGTTGCGATTATCATGACGTTTATATATTATTTGTATATAATTTCCTAACTGCATATGAGTATCTGGGAAATTTTACCGCCACACTGCAGGGCAATTAAGATATCTCTGTACATCATAATTATTCTCCTACCTCTTTGGAACTCGAACCCATGCGATAGGTACTGTGAAGTTGGTGGTGTCAATTACCTTTTGGCCATGACGATTTAGTAAATGTTGATATATTGACATAATAGCATATATATTATTAATAAAATACATACAGCAGCTTAAATATGTGTTTATTTTGTCGGTGTTTCTTTCTTTAGGAATGTTTTGTCAACAAGGAACCAAATTGCGTTTGAGATATTGTTTCTTCCTAGATGGTAAATTTGAAATCCTTTTAACAATGTTCTGATTTAAATTTAATTTAATAATCAATTGCTACCTGCAGAAAACGAGGAGCGGACTTCTTTCTGTTGGTGGGTGAATATTCAAGACTTTCCTCAGACCGTAAACCATCTCAGAAACGTTCTGATTTGTGGCTTCAGAGGAGGGCCAAAAGTTGCATTCTAACACTGTGAGTGTATGATGGTCAGCCTCCTGGAAGAGAAATAATGTACTTTTGACTATCTGGAAGCTTTTTGTAAATAATTGACTGTTTTAAAATTTCCAGTGTCTTTTCTGCTCTCCGAAGGCATGCAAAGTCTTTCAATTAATCTAGTTGTATACTTCTAAAATGGCAGTTCAAATGTGAAATTTAATATTCACTTATCCGTTTGTTGAGGGACCTTAATCTAACTATTAGAACTAGATTCTTACCTTGTTTGTAGGAATTTGGTGTATAGTGACTGCAGAAAACTTAAGATTTTTCCAATTTTAAACTTTTGGAAACTCTAGAGATTTGAAACATGATTGAGATTACAATATTAATTGAAATTAGTATTAACTTAAAAAGCTTGAGTGTTTTTTTAACACACAAGCACATTAAAAATAATATTAATTATATTTCTTTATATAAAGTATATCAAAATACCTTCCAACAACGGAGATAATTAAAACATTTACTTCGTTTCAAAATATTAGAATAAGAGACTAAAAGTATAAAAACTGCACATTGAACATATAATATGGTTCATCATAATACATCAGAAATATATTTCCTTGCTGTATGTATTTACAAACGTGTCAATTAAGTTTACTTTTCAGTGTCCATTTCGTTAAGCAAAGACTTAACTTACTTGTATCTGTGAATAATAATAAGTTCGAGTTATGATTTCAGAACTGTTGTGGACACTATGGAGAGTTGAAAAAATACAAAAACAGTAGCTCCATCATAAAATAAATATTGGTAAGTAATTATGTTTAATGTATCTATCTACATGGTCACGTAAATACTGAAAATGTTACAATATTTACGTACTTTATTCACATCAAAGCATTTTTCGGTAAAGATGTCACTAGGCTCTTCATTAACCATTGAGACCTCGATATGCTGAAACTTGCCGCATATATTTCCTCCAAACAAAGGTTTCTAAAATAAAGGTATGATTGCACGTGATATACAAGATATACAAATCCGCACAAAATTATTGAGATTTAGAATCTAATATATTCATCGTGTGTAAATGACAGTAAAAATAACTAAAGATTGTACTAGCTTGTCTTCAAAATAAAAACATCACTTTAAATCCGAATATTTTGTTATTTATTATAAACCGTGTGCAAATGTGCAAATTAAAAATGAAAAAAGGTTAACAAATTAACAAAAAGATTAACATTTAAACAAGTCATCGGTGGTGATACTTAATCCATGTTTAGATACGTACAATTGGAAGTACATCATGCAAATTTTGCTTGAGACTGTTATAAAGTAACATTAGCTAAAAACTATTTTATTTACAATATATAACGTGTAAAGGATTAAAAGCCGAACCTTGGAATCTGGTATAACTACAGCGGTGTTGACATTGTGATCCAGAACATACGTCCATAACTCCAAGGGTTTATCTTATTTGGCATTCCGCAGATAATACACGTCTCTTGTCACAGAAGTTCTAGAAAAAAAAGTTTTCTCTTTCAACTGGCATTAAAAGTATACATGCAGGGCACACGATTTATTGCAGTGGGAGTGGGGGGGAAGAGGCCGGGGGAACGGGGGGGACAGGCGAGAGGGCAACAGGGGGGTAGGAGGAGAGAGAGATAGAGGAGAGAGAGATAGAGAGAAGAGAGAGAGATATAGATAGAGAGATAGAGAGAGAGAGAGAGAGAGATAGAGAGATAGATAGATAGATAAATAGATATATAGAGATAGAGAGATATATATAGATATATATATATATATATATATATATATATATATATATATATATATATATATGTTAACCGGGGTTTATAAAAATAACAGTTCCGGTGCAGGTTCAATAGTTTCTTTATTTCACGTTAAGAATATTATTCTTATTAACTGAGGTATATAAAGCCAACAACAAATTTACAATAAAATCTCACTAGAAATAAACACACCAAACCGGGCAGCAGTTATTAAAGTACCGGTATACTAGATTTAAAAAATTTAAATCTCTAGCAAAACATATGCTAACTGGTCGAAGACCTAGCCCAAAGTGAAGTTTAATTAAGATGTTAGTTCTGAGACTGAAAAGAAGTATGCATGCTGATTGGTTAGTATTTATAGATTGTTATGATCTGTTTAGAAAGATAAGTTACCAAAACCAGTTTCTACCATACTACTCACTCAAGACAGTACAGACAAGACACAGTGGACAGAGACTGGACACACCAGACTGGACACAACATTACTAGACAAACATAACTGACCACTCACACTAAAGGATTGCTAACTAGGACAGATACATTAATAAAATATTAATAATAATAATAATGATAATAATGAAGCCTGGGTAACATATATATATATATATCATGATTATACATATTTATGCACCACCAAGAAATTGATATGATTAAATGAAATGTTTTATTACCTGCAGATAGATCGGCTCAAACTCTTGCAACTTTCACTTGTGTCATTACCTGGAAAGATTGATGACTTGGGAATTCCCATTATTTTATCATACAGGGTGTTTCAAATATATTGTAACACTTTCAAAGCAATGTTGTGTAAATTGAAAGAATCAAACTGACCTCATATCATACCTCATTTTAAAATGTCAGACAATATAGTTTTCTTATTACTTATCACTGGAAAAGGTTAACGTCATGACGTCATGACGTCATTGATGACGTTTTATGTTTTGCCAATATATCGCTGTCCAGAGTACAATGTCAGAAAATTTTAAAGTAGTTTTATAAAAGAAAAAACAACAGTTTTTTGTGATGAGAAATATGAACAGCGGTATCCAAAGTAAAAGACAATCAGCAAAATTTAAGTTGATTTCACGGGGTTCGGAACTTGATCATTGGCGGAATAACCAGAGGTGTTCCCGGGCAGTGGGTCACTCAGAAAATGTTATGGAGATTTATATCGTTGCCAAAGAAACATATCAAAGATCGATAAGAAGGATGTCGTATGATTGAACCAATGAATGTACTGTTTCAAGTGTTCCCACAACTGTACGGTATGGTCTGTATCTCACGCCATATTATATTCCTACACTTCAACATTTGAAAGAAAAATATTGCAGAAATACTGGATTTTATGACACGGATGACGGATGTCATAAACATTAAATGGTTAAGTAAGGAATCTTACTTTTGCTTGGAACTTCAGTTAAATAAACAGAATATTCGCTTGTTGTCAACTTTAAAACCAGTCATTTTAGTTGATCTACCAATGATGCAAAAGTTACTGTGAAGGCTGATTTGAATGTGAATGGTGTAATTGGACCTTACTTCTTTGAATACAGTAACGGTGATACTGCAACAGTGAACGGTACCTACAGCACTGAAGCAAACGTTTTTGCCAACACTTCGACGAAGAGGTATTGAATTTGAAGAATGTGGTTCCAGCAGGATCCCACGAAGTTTTGGAATAACTTGGAACAAGGTTTGAATCAAGAGTGACAGAGATACCATGGCTAACTCATTTGCCGGAGCTTTGCCCATTGTTTTTTTTTCTGATGGGTTCCCTCAAAGACAATAAGTACAGAGTCCAGCCTAAGTATACGGAGGTTTTAACGGCATCAATTTCTTATGAAATGAAACTGATAACAACCCAAACCTATAGGACGGTGATATATAGGACGGTGATAACCAATTTGATGAAGAAAATGCATGCGGTGTGACGTCATAATGAACGTCAAAACACCTGCAGATGTAAAAAGATGTGTTTTAAAGGTGCCGGCCGCCTTTTTATTTTATAATACGTAACATACAGTACACGTTATAAGACTGTATATATACCTATTACATGGTAAAAAATTGTTTGTTTTTTCTTTATCTAGAATAAACTTAATAAGGTTTGAAAATGTCATGTATATATGCAAACCCACATAAGCAAAACATAAGCATGATTCAGAAGTACATATCAACCATTGGAGGTTCATATTTGTGTAGTATACTAAACGTGGCCAGGTTTGTCTTGAGTGACGCTAAACGGGTTTATTTTTCTCTATTTACGAAATACTATTAGTTTTTCTGTGGTGGATGTACTTTCATATACGATATTTAGAATATTATTATTTAAATTGTTGAGAGTTAATTTAAATAAACAATCACATCCAATAGTTCTCGTTTACTATAACTGTATGTCAAAGTTCTTTCTTTTAAAAAGGAATATTACTTAATTGAGTATAATTGTATCAAATACCTACTAAAATCTAGCACAATAATGCCCCTCTTAAACTAAAAGAAGGATCTCGCGAATCGGCCACTAAGGCGGAAATACCAGCATGATACTTATTCAAGCAACGTAACTCACCACTGAGATTTGCGTAAACGTTGTCTTGCTCCTGATCTGGGGTTTCGAAACTGCTTTCAATTAGCTACAAAATAAAAACAGAATATAACGTACATTTTAACGTATTTTAGACTGGCGGCAAAAACTACCAGACTTCTAATAAGCTATATTCTAAAGTCACTCATTTTACGAACTGCAGCTCAATCATGGGGGTGGACGTGGCACTGCAACCGAAGATAGCTAAGAGAAGACAATTGCATTGGGATAAAAAAAGGCGGCTACGGTGGTCATTTTGT